>APFE031142673.1:138458-160367 GCA_000404065.3 Pinus taeda | reverse complement strand
AGAAGAGTTAATCAAACCATTCATCTTCAGCAAACCAGAGAGCAAGTGTATGACAGAGCTCAAATGTTGCAAGAAAAACTCAAAAGGATGTTTGATAAGAAAGCTAAAGCAGAGGATTTCTAGGTTGGCAGCAAAGTTCTAAGATGGGATTCACGAAGAGAGGACAAGGGCAAGCATTCAAAATTCGATTTTATGTGGAAAGGCCCATACATTATTAGCGCTATGCAAGGCAATAACACATATTTCCTCAAATCTTTGGATGGCAGCACAGCTGAAGAAGGCCCTGTTAATGGCTGAATGCTTAAACATTACCATGATCCCTTTTGAAAGAAAGAACAGGCGGTGTTATTTTCTATACATAAAAATTTGTATATATTAGCACTTCATTTTATTGTTGTAACATTCCGGATGCTAAAGCACGCAGAAGAAAGCAGGCGGTGCTTCACAATTTATTAGCAAATCAGTTGAGGGGAAGTGTTGTTTACAGTCCAAATTCCAAATTAATCTAACAATCAGCATTAAAAAGTTTCAAAGCACAGCAACAACAGAAGATCAAGGCAGTCTGACCTGCTGTTCTTGACTTCTCACAAGGAGAAGCCATCCCCAAGTGGAGCCACTGTTAGCCTCTTGCTGCAGTAGGTTACTCATATTTCATGATGGACATTTTTACAGGCCAAATATGTCATACTTTGCATGCTGCAATGCTCCATATTTGCTAACAGTCACCAAATAAAGAGGCCATGAGAGTGTGTTGATCTAAGTTCAAGCTGCTGCATTCCAATTTTGAAGAGTCATTCCAGTTTTGTAAGAATTTTCAACTGAAGGGAGGTCCAAACAGCTTAATCTTGGTCTCCCTAGGTTTCAATTTCCTGTTTTAGAATATAGAGAATGAACGATATGTCCAAACAGCTTAATCTTGGCAGATTCTTAGATAGGTAGAGAATCAAAGGAGCCCAACTATTTAATCTGGGCCCTTGGAAGAAATAAGTGTAGATATAGATAGGAAAACAGAAAAAGAAAAGTTGAAAAGCTGGGTCTGCAAGTCTAAGTGCACCCAAACCAAGAAGAAGAAAAAATGCTAGGCAAGTAGGCTGGGTAGGTAGTTTTGAGGTTGCAGAATGTTGATTGGTGATCAACTCCACATTTTCAAGTGTTATACTTATACAGATCACAGTTAGCAGGCAGTTCCCATTTGAAGGACTACAAGCGAGGCATGACTAACATCCATTTCTTCCTCTTCCCTAAATCATTCACTAACTTCCCCAAAGAGATCAAGATCTGCTTGATATCTCTTAAATTCATCATCTTCCATCTCATTTGCCTTGGTAAAGATCTGCTTTGCTCAAGGAGGTTCCACATTTTCTCTACAAAGTTCTATCTCCCCTTCATAGCCTAAGATCTCTGAAACTTAGCACTTTCTTGTCATTTCCATATTAACTACTGACATTATTATTTAACTCCCTATATTTTTCCCCATCCCCCTACTAAAACTATGTAAATAATCCCCTATGTAAATATCCCTTCGCCCTAGTTGAAATATAACCATAAATATCTTCTTGGGAATTACTAAGTCACCTGGACTTTAGTAAGAGCCCTCATTTCCCCATCAATTTCCCCTTCCCTAATGTTTGGACCCCTTCCAAAACACAAGAACCCCTCTCCAAATGCAACCCCCCCCCCCCCGCGTGCATTTTCTTTGGAATTTATTAATGTTTGTTTAATAAATCACCAAGCGCCAAAACCCGTTAACCCGTTTCCTAAAGTCTAAACCCACCCGCGCCGTGGAAAAATTAAACTTTAACTCACGCGCTCTTTTATTAAGTCCCGTGCACCTTCGCCTCCCGTCCACCATCGGATCGTCTCCCCCATATCCGACAACCCTTGTTCATATCGGGCGCCCTTATGTATTGGCACATTACCACCCAATGTCCGACGGTTTCACCGTCGTACACCGGGACAGGTGGCAGCTTCCCATTGCATCGGGCCTCCCGTGACAAAAACCGCTTCCGTATCAAAAGCGGTCTGATGCCCTACAAAACTGCCCTCCCCTCAGGTTACAGGAGTGCCGTTTCACCCCGCCACGTCGGCTCCACCTCACCCCTCCTTGCCTGCGGCCGACCCACGTCACCCGCCACATGTCCCTGCCACATCACCCCGTCGTACTGCCGCATCACCTTGCTGACGTCAGCATGCTGATGTCACATCCGTACCAGAGGACCCCACTGCTGATGTCATGTTGACATCATCCTTCATACAAC
This sequence comes from Pinus taeda, assembly GCA_000404065.3. Lineage (NCBI taxonomy): Eukaryota > Viridiplantae > Streptophyta > Pinopsida > Pinales > Pinaceae > Pinus > Pinus taeda. The sequence goes on along the minus strand of APFE031142673.1, from coordinate 158,109 downwards.
TGACATCATGCTAACGTCAGCAGCCAAAAAACGGAAAAAACGCGCAAGCGCAAAAGTCAAGCTTCGGAGCTCTGGAATGAAAAACAGAGGCAGTTTTTGATGCGCAATTAGCGCGAAGCGCGAAGCACTAATCGCACATCGCTACGAGAAATGAGCCATATTGGAGAATCTTTAGGGAATCTTTTGATTCCTCAGCCCTTTTTGCACCGAAAAGGCTCGAAAAAGCCCGATTTTTCCAATTTAAACGTTTTTGAAGACAGAGAGAGACCAGGAACAGGGATTAAAGAGTATCAGATCAAATATACAGATAAAAAGCATGTCGAAGAGTATCAGAAAGCGGCGGAGACTATCAATGTAGCGGCAAAGTGTATCATAGGAGATTTTCTCAGGGCTCGAGGCAAATCCAGCATTAAAAGGAAAGCTCTGAAAGTCAAGGAGCATTTGAAGACGCATTGAAAGCTCAGCAAGACAAATGACTGCACATTAAACTCATAGGAGATTAGTGGACCAGAACTCAATGCACAGTTATGACAGAACCACTGCACCAAGTCACACAGGACACCCCATCAACTCAACTTGGGCCAGCTGCCTCTGGCGCAGCCCAAAGGACTTACTTGCATTTAATTCCAGCAACAATTAGGTTTTTAGAAAGCTTTTTCCTGCAGACCTGTTCAGGTCGGTTGTAATAAATGACTTTAGATATTTTGCTTATATATACCACCCTGAAAAATGGAGTAGGTGTTGGTTGGTTAGTTGCTTGATCTTTGTTATTTCGATATTTCGCTCAAGCCGAGACTTGCACTGTAACTGTGATGCTTTCTATAATCAAAGACTGCTGAAAGCATGGATTCTGAAACTGTCTGTTGTGTTTAAATTGGCCGAGGAGTGACTGTGGAATTCTTGTGCTTCTACATGGTTCAATAAGTGTTTCTTAACTATGTTAGTTCTTTATTTTTGTTTTATCATCAATCCACCATCTAAATTGCAGAAAAGAAGAATAGTTTAGGATTTGCTTGGCTGCACCCTAGGCTCAATTTCTGCAATTTCTTCATGTTTTCATCAGGAATAGTTATGAACATGCATACTTAAATGATCTTGTTTACGTTGTTTCTTTCACACATGAATGTCAGTTTAGGAATTCTTAATTGCTCCTAGATAACCATTCATTCACTTCTCCTCCCGGTTAGTTGATGAAATATTCTTAATTGCCTTTCATCCCTGACCATCATTCCATCCGTTCAGCAAAATTGATAATTGTCTCATGTGTGGCTATCCTGCTCCATAATCCTCTTGTGACCAAGAAAACACAGTAGCAAGCCTTAATCCATGACTCCATGCCCAATGGTTTGAAACTTATCACACTTTACCTTGCCTCTTTGCTTGGAATTATCTTCCTCAAATGCATCTTCCATCCAAACAAAAAAAAATCAAAACCCCTGAACCCAACAACTAGCCTAAAATCATCATCAACAAAGTTAAATCATTAAGAGAGAGCCCTCTCTGATTGCAGGTGGGCTAGAACCTGCAATCCAAAGATTGGTTTGTGGTTACCTAGGCCGTATCCCTTCAGGAGCTTAGGGACAACCTGAGTGATAACATTATTCATCAGCATAAATCCATAAACATAGTGCCAAATAGATTCATTAGTTTTGAATGTCCTTTATTTAAGTTCTATTATTGTAAAACAGTTTGACATATTTGTAAGCCAATCTTGATATTTTTTCAAGACATTTCTGTAAACACGTTATTTTGGAATAGAAATTCTGTTGAACAACTATTGTATGGCTGGATGTACAAAGTAATAAAGCAAAGGACTTTTACAGGGTACCTGTGTCAAACGAGAAACAAATAAGTATTCTATATCTTATGCTTTTATAGTTTTCTTGTTTAAATATTCATATGTGTTCCATATTTGAATGATAAACGAAAAATTATATTTCAGAAAGAGCTTTATTGCATTCTGTCTTTAAAATTGTTTATATTCTTAATGTTTTCTTCCAAGCTATCATAGGTAAGGAATTCTTAATTGCTCATTTCTTTTTAGTTTATCATTGTGGCCATTTAACAAATAATTTTTAATTGCTTTTTGTTAATGATCACCCACTTTCCCTAATATTGAACTTTGTTGAAGGATTCTTAATTGCCCTTCCTCTTTTTCAAGACCATTTCACCCTTTAAGCTATCATTTGTATCTTGTTTAGCTATCTTGCCCTGTGAAGCCCTCCTTTGTTGAATCAACTTGATCTAGTTAAGCCATCTTCAGTTGAATCCATAGCCCAATGGCCTGAAATACTTTGCTCTACCCATCTGCTCCTGAATTCCACCACTAAACAAAATAAAAACCCCTAAAGCTTTCATAACTAGCCTAATATCTCATAAAACAAAGATAAATCATAAAGAGAGAGCCCTCTTTGAGTACAAATTGGCTAGATTTTGTACTTAAAAGATTGGTTTGTGGTTACCTCGAAAATTTCTTTCTTTAACCTTGAGAAAATTCTAAGTGATAACATAGTGGTGACTCCACTAGGGAAGAACTAACATTTTCTCCAAAATTGTTTTATAGGTTTAGATCTGATCTATGATGGTGGACAGTGATTAGACACACAAAGGTTAAAATCATCCACCTGGCAGCTCCACCTCAATTTCACAACTAAGACTCCACTAGAGGAATGAACTTGAAAGAACAATAGAAAAACATCAAGCTTTTAACTTGGATTGTTATCCAAGACATTAAATTGATAGAGTTTTCCAATGTATATTGTATTTTAGAGAAGATTTTAGATTAATTTTTTAATTATTTTCCTTTGAAAATTGTAAATATATATCATCCTTTTGAATCTTATGATGATCACTTTCCAATCAAGAAGCCTCAAATACTCAAGACTCCACTACTAAAAGAATCCAGAGTTGTTGAGAACCTACGGTGACCCAATTTTAGCATTGTATGTTTTCAAGATGAATTTAATAAATCAATGCAGGTATGCTCCTATGGACATGTCAAAGATTCTAGATTTTCCAAATCCTTTGCCCAACTTTAATTGGTCAAAAAATCTTCCATTGTTTAAAGATGAAATAGGAGATGATGTTGCTTTACATTTATTAAAATTTCATATGCACATTTGAAATTTTAAAGTCAAATTCCATGAAGATTGTCTTATGAAAATATTTATGGCAATTTTAGAAGAAAAAGCTAGATCTTGGTATGAAAATTTACCAGCCTCTAGCGTATGTTCTTTAAAGCATTTTCATGATGCATTTCATGACAAATACAAGGAAAGTTATTCATCTCTATTGCTAATTCAAGACTGTTGTGACAATTTTGAAAGTTTTATTCAATATCTTGAAAATTACTATGATGATGATGATTAGTTCATGGATCATGAAATATTAGAGGTTTTAGAAGAAAAGCCTTTTCAAAAAGTGGAAGCCTTGCTTGAATTATTTTCCCCTCGGAAAGAAAAATATGATGTACGTTGTTCAGAGGCCCATGAAGTTTCTCCACAGGAAACAATTCTTGAAGAATAACAAACTGATCAGAATAAAGAAGAAATTTAGTTCCCTGAACTTGCTCAAATAGAAAACAATAATGAAAACCAACAATAGTTTGGAGATCTGGAGGTAGAGGTGATAGAGCTTAAAAGTATTTAACCCCAAGACCATCTTCAGCAAGTAGTGGTTTCTTTAGAAATTAAAGACCAGTCAAATTTATTTGATGAGAACCATGTCATAAATTTCCTCTCCTTGCATATAAATGAAATAAGACAACATACCTTGATAGATCATGATCTTTCATCTAAAATTAATGAGAGTTTGCAACTCCCTTGCAAGATTCTATATGACAAAGATAGTGATAACGGTTTTCCTATTATATGTGATAAGGTTGTTATATTTGATGAAGATCAAGAGTATTCAGAGCACTTGGTTACAATGGATAATAAAGAGGAGAAACAATTGGCCAATCACTTAAATCAAGCAGCAATTTGGAATGAGGTTCGTTTTCTTGGTACAAATCATCCAAAAGATCTTATATGGTAGGATAACAATTATCCTTTGGTCAATATAATGCAGCCATCAGTACAAGAAGAGATTAAGAATCATGAACAAATTCCTGTTAATTCCAACTACCATAGATCAGAAGATAGATTTATAAAGCAATATGTGGAGGAAAAATCTCCTCGTCTAATGTGTGTGTTTGATGACATTACTTCTTTTGATGATTTGCCCAAATATGATCAATATGATGATAATTATGTTCTTCAAACCCAAACTAACTTTACAGAGCAATTAGAGGCTATTTTGGGGAATAAGGAAATCCAGTTTCACCAACCTAAGAATAGTGATTAGATTGTTCATTTCAGCTATGAAAGTGAGGAAGAAAATGCAGAAAATTTAGAAATAAGTGAAGCTTCTTTGCCTGTTTATTTTGAATCATTTCAGTTTTTAAAGGGAATGTGGTATAAAATATCTAAAGAAAAGGGTGAGCAGCTTGTAGAAACTTATGAAGTTCCATTCAAAACTATATGTAATAAGTTGCATCAATCCTTCCAAGTTTTTCATGATCCCATAACTGATGAGTTTGATAATGAATGCAATCATAATTTTTCTCCATTAACAGACTATGAGAGTCAAAATCAAGATGATAATGGTTTCACCAGCCAGACATTTCAATCAATAAAAGTATCATCACAATGCTCATCTGAAAGTATGCAGGGTGGTAAAGATAAAAGTGGAATTTTAGTTTCATGGCATGGAGGCTATCTAGAACAATTATATAGTTGTCTGAATCAGTACAAAAATAATGTACATATTTTGGAGGATCCTTTTGTACAGTTTCTAGAGTTAACAAAGGAAATTGAGAATTTCCTTATCTTCTCAAAGGTTAACAAAGCTATATTTGATTTCAAGATCTCAATTTTAACCACCAACAAGCACAAGCAACAAAGCATACACATGTGTGGGATTGGCCCAATGGATTAGGCTACTAGTTGATGGTGTTCTTGACATTTCACAAGGAAATGTCATCCCCAAGTGAAGTCGCTGTTAGGTTTCAATACTAATAGGTGTCGTATATCATGATTGACATGGTTTAGCTCTGAAATATGTACATACCTTTTCTTTTTGCAAATGTTTTTCATATTTGTAAAAAATAAAAATAAAAATAAAAAAATGTAAAGAGGGTATACCCTAAAAGAAAAATCAAAGGGTGAAAAGAATAAAAAGAGGTTAAAAAATGAAAGAAAATGAACCACAACAAAAGAAAAGACCAGGAAAGTGTGCAAGTCTAAATGCCACTACTTTTTTACTTTGGTATAATAAATGATTGTGTGCAGTTTATCACCTATGCCATAATTCATGATAGTCAAATAGTTTAAGCTTGACTAGTTCATATTTCAATTTCATGTTGTAGAAATAGAGAATAAAGATTTGACCAAACAGTTTAATCTTGGTAGATAAGTAGATAGGTAGAGTCAATAAAAAGATCTCAACAGTTTAATATGAGCCCTTGGATGTAATAAGTGTAGACTTAGCTAGGCATCACTATGTAAAAGAAAAGGAAGTTTGAAAAGGGTTTGCCAGTTTAAGTGCACCCTAATAAATAAGTGAAAATGCTAGGTTAAATTAGGTAGGGTAAGTAGATGATGGTTGCAGAATAAATGTGTGGTGAATGATAAGTTCAAATGTGTAAATCTTTTACTTTCATCACAAGGCAAAGGCATGTATCACATGGAAGACACATCAAACAAACAAAATAAAAAATAATTAACTTTCCTACTCATTTTCCCTAAATCTTCACAAACTCCCTAAGTACTAAAGCTAATTACCAAAGTTAGAGGGGCTCAGAGCATTTCTCTGACTTTTGGAGGCACTGAACTCTCGGCCCAATAATTTGTAATGCCTAAGTGCTTGAGCCCCTTCAGCAATAATCACTCCCCTTCATAAGTTATTCATTTCCCTAATAAATCTTTTCTTAAGTAAAATCCTATTTTAGTTAGGGAAAATAAAACACTTTCCATATAAACCCTCATATTCACCTAGCTTACGTTTTAAATATATATATATGAAAATATTTTAAACTTAACGCACATTTCACAAAGTCATATTAACCACTAATTCATATTATTATATAATTTCCCCATATAAAGGTTACCCACTCCCGTATTATTTTAAATATGCAAATACCCCAAATTTTTATATATCCTGCCCCTTGGTTAAATATAACCATAATAACACTCATAAACGAGATTAATTAACTAATCAGTAGTTAATTAAGAACCCGACCCTTGCCATGCTAAAACAAGGATTAATTAATCCCCTCAATTAATTAATAACTTTTTGACCAACCAAAACACCCCCGATATGATTAACTCCTTTAAATATATTGGGTCCGCCCTCCATTAACCTTCTGCCACTTCACCTCCCCGACAGTCGTCCATCGGATCCCACAGATCTGGTGGTCATCGCACATATCGTATGAGCCTCCATGGTCGACCTTTAGCGTAAGATGGCAAGTGGTTTAGTGAACAATACCATCGCTACATGTCACGTAATGTATGGAATCACGCGGCTCCCCCAAAATACCACTTACCCTCCATAAGCGGTACGATGAAACCCGCTTACCGCCTCCCGCTAACAACAAAATGTCAAGTCACCCCCATTGACGAAACCCGTCTGTGTCAAAAAACCCACCAAAAACTTTGACTTTGCATAAAAACAAATTTAATCCATTTTTCGTCCTTATTCTTAAAGACTCATGCATGCAACCAATACGTAGAAAAAGACCAACTCATACCCAAAACCATCAACCACCCTGAAATTTGTTGCTTGACATTGCTCCAGTCCACGGTGTGCTTCCAAGTCAACCAATACACCATTACTAGTCGCTCCATAACAGGTAATCAAAAGACTGCAACCTTGGATAAACAGTCTTAATACTAGTTATAAGATCTGTTTATTCTGAAATTGTTATCAAATCTATTCAAATAGAGATGGAAGGTAAAATAACACAGTAAAGAACAATCAAATTGTATCAGGGTTAAAGAGTATCAAATTGAAGACCAAGTCAAATAAATCATCTAGCATGAATATAAATAGTAGGGAAGAGAATTACAAAACAGAGCATATAAATTCATGTCAAAGTGAAGACAGATGAAAAACAGAGTGGTAAAAGTAAAAAGTAAACAGTAAATAGTAAAAGTAAACATGAAGGCATTAAGGGTTAAACAAATATAAAAACACTTTCACCAACTACAATGAATTTTATCCAAAGTAAAAGTGAAAAACAGTTAAAAGAAATTCAAGGTTAAAAGATGAAATCATAGTAGAAATGGTACATTCTTCAAAAATTTCTTGTTTAAGTCATAGTTTTGAAGAAACTATTGTGACCAATCCAAGAAGTATTTCAAAAAACTAGAGGAGGTCTTTGTTCCTAACAGGCCAATATACAAAAATTCTCTCACGTTTTACACAGGTATTACCAAAAAGGAGATAAGTGCGTGCCTTCAGAGCCTATTTTTCAGTTTGTGCAAAGTCCTGTTTTTGACATCTTTTTGCAGATAATATTGTAAATAGTTGGAGCTGAAATTTTGGAAACAGAGATATGTTTATCTCAAAAGCATTCTTATCTACAATAACCTCTTTCAATTTTTACATATCTATCTCGGCTTGAGATATACAAGCGTATCATTGGACCCAAAGTTTGCAGAATTTCTGGGGCAGAATGCACAAAGGAAGGATGCAGTTAGTGACTGGGATACCTCATCATCAACTAAGAGTTGCTACCAAATTCGACTTTCTCTTATTCATCAGCATAAATCCATAAACATAGTGTCAAATAGATTCATTAGTTTTGAATGTCCTTTATTTAAGTTCTATTATTGTAAAACAGTTTGAGATATTTGTAAACTAATCTTGATATTTTTTCAAGATATTTCAGTTTACAATTATTACAAATACTTCTTCATTTGAAGTATTTTGTGGGGATTCTTAGAAATTTCTATAGACACCTTATTTTGGAATAGAAGTGATGTTGAACAACTATTGTATGGCTGGCTGGAAAAAGTAATAAAGAAAAGGACTTTTATAGGATACCTGTGTCAAACGAGAAACAAATAAGTATTTCATATCTTATGTTTTTATAGTTTTGTTGTTTAAATATTCATATCTATTCCATATCTGAATGATAAACGAAAAATTATATTTCAGAAAGAGCTTTAGTGCATTCTGTCTTTAAAATCGTTTATATTATTAATGTTTTCTTCCAAGCTATCATAGGTAGGGAATTCTTAATTGCTCCCTACTTTTTAGTTTATCATTGTGGCCATTTAATAAAGAATTCTTAATTGCTTTTTGTTAATGATTACCCACTTTCCCTAATCTTGAACTTTGTTGAAGGATTCTTAATTGCCCTTCCTCCTTTTCAAGACCATTTCACCCTTTTAGCTATCATTTGTATCTTGTTTAGCTATCTTACCTTGTGAATCCCTCGTTTGTTGAATCAATCTGATCCAGTTAAGCCATCTTCAGTTGACTCCATAGCCTAATGACCTAAAATACTTTGTTCTACCCATCTACTCCTAAATTCCACCACCAAACAAAATAAAAACCCCCAAAGCTTTCATAACTAGCCTAATATCTCACAAAGAAAAGCTAAATCATAAAGAGAAATCTCTCTCTGAGTACAGATTGGCTAGATTCTATACTTAAGAGATTGGTTTGTGGTTACCTCAGAAATTTCTTTCTTTAACCTTGAGAAAATTCTAAGTGATAATAGTGCCAACTATATTCATGAGAATAATGAAAGGTGTAATGTTCCCTTATCGAGATTCATTAATTATTTTTTATTTGGATGATATGCTAGTTTACAATTATATCTAGGAGGAGCACATACCACACTTAATGCAAGTGCTGGAGACTTTTAATAAGAAAAAATTGCTAGCAAATTCCAATATATGTGATTTTGTACAACAATATATGGTGTATTAGGATATGTGATTGGTGGAGGGGAGCTTAAGATAGATCACATGAAGATGGTTTCCATTATGAAGTGGATAATTCCTACAATGGTATATGAGTTTAGGAGCTTTTCTTTGATAGCATAATACCTGAGGAAATTCATAGCTTCATTTTTAGCAGTATTTGCACCACTCCATGCCATAACAATGAGTGGCAAGAGATTCTTGTAGAAGAAGGTTCAATAGAAGGAATTTGATGAGTTGAAGAAAAAAATTAGTAGAGCACTAATTCTTGTATTTCCAAACTTGCAACAACCTTTTGAAGTGGAGATGGATGTGGGTGGGTATGCTATGAGGGTGGTCATGGGAGGAAGGGATAAATGTTGGTATTCTAAATTATTTAATGGGGTAGCTCTCAACCACCCTACCTATGACAAGGAGCTCTATTCCTTAGTACATTCTATCGAAAAGTGGAAACACTATTTTATGGAAAGTAGACCATCATATATAGATATCACTAGCTGTTAAGGACTAGAGTAAGCTACAATAGACCATACACTACATGTGGATGGAATTCTTACAATAGTTTCATTTAGTCATCAAGTAAAGGAAGGATAACAAAAACAAGTTGGATGACATACTTTCAAGGCCACCCACATAAAAAATTACAGTTTTGGGAACTTTGATGAACATGGAGCCTTTCCCCCTTGATACTACATAAATGCATATATAAAAGGTGAGGAATTCAAGAAGGTTTTTCAACAACTACGAGGCCAAATTCATGCAGTTTACGGTGACAACATGGTTGAATATCATCTTTGGAATGGGAATCTCCACATCTTGGACAAGCTTTTCGTTCTTACAGGTGAGTGACTATAGCTTATCAAAGAGGATCATACCTCCAATGTTGTAGGTCATTTTAGTTTTGGGAAGATAGTTTCCAACTTACATAAGTATGTGTACTAGCACAAAATGCAAGATATAGAAAATTAATTAGAGGATGTATACTTTTTTGTACAAGCAAACCTAGTAATTGGAAATAGGGCCTATGCCATCCATTACTTGTACCCACTCACTCTTGGGAAAGAATTTCCATGGATTTTGTGGGAGTTTTTCCAACTACTAGGAAGGGACATGACTACCTATTTGTGATAGTTAATAGGTTCAGAAGATGTATGATATTATGCCCTTTAAAAAGATGATCAAAGGGAAAGAATCAATAAACTTGTTCTTTGAACAAGTTTGGGTTCACTTTTAGATACTAAGGAGCATCATTTCATAAAGGGCACCACATTTCTTAGTCCATTTAGAATATGTTTTGGGGAATATGGAAGGTGCAAAGATAAAAAGGTTTATAGCATTATATCCATAAACATATGGAAAAGCAAAAGTAGTCAACATAAATTTGGTGCATATTTTGAGGGTTTACAATTAGAAGAATCTAAAGACTTGGGATGGAAATATGGTCTATGTACAACACTCTTATTATAAATTAATCCACACTTCTAATAGTAAGTCCCAATTATAAACTTGTTTTGGATATTTTCAACCTTTATCTTTGATTTCATATGTGAAAAACAAGGAGGAGTAAGGGAGTATCTCATAGGGGATGCATTAAGAGAAGAAAATTTCATTGAGAAGATTAAGCAAATCCATTTCCAAGTGTAGAAGATACTAAAGAAGTCATAGATAAAATATAATGCCAGGAATGATCAACACATAATATATAATTCATTCAGAGTGAGCAAAAAAGTATTGTTATAATTGAAAAAGTAAAGGCCATAAGCTCCTGGAAAGAAGATAAAGTATTTCTAATATGGTTTTCTCAAGATATTGGAAAAGGTGGAATATAACGACTGCAAACTTACTTTATCGCATACATTCACATTTAATCTATGGTGAATGTGGAAAATATCGAATTCTATGAGCCTTCCATGTTGGATCAGGAGGAGGGGCATGTCCTAACTTCCATAGAGGACTTAGCACTGGATGCTTAGGCATAGCTATTAGAGGAAATTTTGTACTGGAGGTCTAAAGCTAAAATATAGGGATAACATGACCTTTGGAAGATTGGGTTGAAAGGACATTTCCCAAACAAAGAAAAATGGTATTCCTAGAAGAAGGTAGAGGAAAACGTTTCTCACCTCATTCAAAAAATATGTTGGGAACCAAAAGCCTCCAAAAATAGGGAGGTGTGATCTATGTTGGAGCATTATATTATTTTTCATATATGCCAATGCTTTTAGAGTTGATGAATTATAAGAATTAGCTTGGAGGTTCATTTTTACCATCGGTCCTAGTTTGGAGAATTGGGGTCTGAAACCTTCTAGGCCACTTTGAGGAATTAAACAATTTTTTTTTGGTCCAAAAACTCTCTGTGACATGAGACCCCATGAAAATATTCTACACTCAAAGGCTTTATAATAGTGTAATAAATAAATAAATAAATAAAAGTTCATATGCAAAACTTATGCCTCCCAAAAGTTAACATTCTAGTTTTACCATCATGGTTTTGAAAGGATGCCACATGAACCCTGTTTCTCATGCAAAAGGGGATAGCCACTAGCATAATATCAACAAGATTCTATGAGGTTCAAATTTGTTACCCTAGTTGAGAATTGGAGGAGTTAATCCTAAACCTCTAGTTGGTTATCAAGTTATGTTAAAGTTTAGCAACTAGGAAGAGTACAGGTTCAATGTGATACTACTATATATTGTTCCATAGTATAGTAGAGAAATTGGGAGTGGGATTTAAAGATAATAACAAAGGGGGTTAGGTTTCTATAGTAGGCTTATAGGTCAAAGGACTTAGCTAACTCCATGGAGAGTTCCTTCTCCCTTTGCACTTGCATTATTTCAATACCAAAGCCTAAAAGAGCATAATAGCCTCATCTTCCAACTTGGTTTTCTCTTGTAAGGGTTTCCTAGAGAAAATATTTGTGCTCATTATGGGTTGTGTGTGATTTTATTTTTATTTTTCTCTATTTTCTGCATTTTATAATTTCATGCATAAGAAAAAAAATCAATAATTGGCAAATTTGGCATTTAAAGGAATGTAACTTTCATAATATAGATTTCAATATATTTTATCAAATCGTGATGAACTATCCAGTGGAATCTCCATGAAGTTTATAGATAACTCCCCATTCTCTTCTGTTTACCTAAGAACTCTAGCTTCTTTTCCCAATCGTGCACACCCCACACATAAGCAATTTCAATTTTCCCAATGTAGTCTATCGTATCCAATTTGACCCTCTTCGAAAACTACACTATTGTTGTGGACTCTATCTCATATAAATCTTCATCCTCTTGTTGCACCTAACCTATGAAACACATCTTTAACATGTTGACCCTCTTCCTATGGTTGATTGCTAGATCACACAAAAGAATTTATTAGTAAATCAAAGAAAAGCTTCAATTATAAAGGAGTGACATTAATATAAGCGACATCACATATAAATGTAAATTCCTGTACATGATTTTAGTATTATTATTTAATTGTTTAGTATTATTAATCACATGTACAGATGTATTGTCATGAATTAAATGATTAACTAATTAGATATTATATATCACTAAAAATGATTAACAACCATAATCAAACTATGTTGTCCACATAATAAGGAAATGAGTTCTAAACAGGGGGAAATATTGTCCACCAAAAAAAGATAAATAAATAATAAATATATATAAAAGGAGTTTATTTTTGAAATTATTTTTGATACATATTTATAAACCACAATTTTATAAAAACTAAAAGAATTCTATTAAATACTTACAAATATTATCTTAATAATATGAAGAAAACATTTTATTTCACATTGTGCATATGTTATCCGATCATACAAATATTATCTTAATAGTATGAAGAAAACATTTTATTTCACATTGTGCATATGTTATCCGATCATACAAGAAGTCATAGAAGAAAGTTAATTCACCAAATAGTTTAAGACTTATATGGATATGAGTCATAAACCAATTTCAACTTTAACGGTTAGATCTTATTAGAAATTGCTTTCTCTTTCTTCATCACCCTTGGCCATAATATTATATAAAGTTTTAAAAAACATATTGTTTAAATCTTAAAAAAACATTTTTACATTAATAATAACCTTATTTACCACGTAAATAATATTATCAGATTAAAAGAAATTATTCTTGGTGAATAATAAAGCTGTAAAATGCAAAGTTCGAAAACCATTTATATGAATTTTTATTATTTTAACGCACAAATCTTAAAAAATAATAAAAATAATTTATTATGTAAAAATGTCATAGAGCTCTCTCTTTACTACTTAAACGTTTAATGTTTTATGCATTATAAATAGTAAACCAAAGTAAAATTTAAAACCACTTATCGAAACATGCCTCCACAAATGTTAGGAGTCAGGTATTAACATTATTAACATGGGAAGACAGATCCAAAGGAGGCTAAGGTTAAAATATTTATTAAATTGTATGAAATTAAAATAATGTATGAGGCCCGTACATGTTTTCGGGTCGAACGGAACCGTTAACGTACCACCAATTCCCTATCCGAAACAACGATAACCATCGATTAGAATAATGTGGACCCTTAGATCTTATCCGGGATACTTGGAAAGGTTGAAGACCTCCTCCACCCGAAAACTATGATTCGTAACTTGTTCTTCATCACTTCCATATTTTTATTTTCACAAATAGTTTATTAATGTTTCTATTCTAGGATTTAAGGTTTTCGTTATAGTTTGGACGAATTTACCAAGGTTTAACATAGGATCGAATTAAGGAGGGGATGTGAATTCTGAGTATATCTTTACATGCTGCTCCAATTATTGGGTGCTGAGAAAAACATTGAGCACTATCTTTGTCTCTATCCCATGGCTACCACGAAGCTTTATGGTTTCAAACATGGACTTGAAAGGTGATGAACTGTTTTTAGCGTCCAATTGATTATTTCGGCAAAGACAAAATTGGCTTGCCCATACTCCAAGGTGTACGTTTGGGGACAGATTGGAATGATATTTTTCCCATTCTGGAGTAATCTCACATGGGTCGAGACCTGGCCTCTCTTCAACCGCTTATAGCGAGGTGCGGCACTACCAACTGTTTTCTTTTCACTAATACTTATGATTGTAGACTATGCCTAACATTCCATACTTAGTTTATTTTCATTACCAAGTATTATCTTTGTCCTTTATACAGATGAAAACCCATACATATTCATCATCAACAAATTAACACATGTACAATTGCACAATAGTATAAAGGGAGGGGCAACTCCCTGCAATATGAGTCTGCCTGATATCAATATATATATAATCTTCTTTTATAAGTACAAGTTAAATCTTAAGAGACCCCAAATTTACACTTAGCCAATTTTCCAACTTTGGCAAACTCGATTGCCCAGCTTGTTGGCGCCTCCACACAGTTGTCGCACGACTCACCAACCCTTTGTTCACCTTATCGCGCGATCGTATCGTTTTCCCAACTTGGGTGCGCCTCGTCGTAACGAAATCACCACACACAGGCGCCTTTGCACGAGTCACACCTTCGTTCACAACTCCAACACTTCACCGTTTCCACTGTTTCGTCGTGCACGGCGCGCCCTACCCGAGTCGTCCATCCGCACGATTCTTCGTTTCAATGTGCACGACACGCCCTTGCACGCCTGCTATAGACATTTTTGGGCACTACAACCCCAATCATACATGTCCATAAACCAAGGGCTTTTAAGTCCTGAAAGTGTTGCTTCATGCCCTAAAGGAACAAGGTCAGTTGATTACATTATCTCCCAGAAGTTCTTTACAGAAAATTGTTCAGAACTGGTCAAAACTGGACCATACAGACTGCCCAGTGCAGAGGGTACGATGCATCTCACCTGCTCAGTGTAAAAAGTGCGATGCATACTGTAGGGTGCGATGGGCGAGAGTAGACAAATGGCAGAGACAGTTTGCAAGGTGGATGATCGTGGAATCTTCCAGAAACTTCTCCTGTGACACTTGCCTCTCTGAATTCGCCCAGGGATGAGTAAGAGATCATTAATCTCCAAGTGGAATCAAGAACTATCAGAGAGAGGACACTAATAAAAAACCCAGGAGTTGACTCACCCCCTTGCAAACATCTATATATGGATCCCTCATCACAGAGATCCAGAGGCTGGAATCTTGTAATCTTGTAAGGAAGTGTTGTTGGTTTCTTGGTGCAATATCATAGTGTTGGGTGATCTAAGCTTTTCATGAGGTGAAGAAGGGCTTTCATGCTGAGAGGATGACGCTGGATCAGAACAATTGGTTGTAATCCTCTTTGCTATTCTTGATATTAATAAAGCTATTCAAGTTTTCCTCCACATTCTTGTATGTTTGATGATATATGCATTTGTGTGCTCAATATGTATCTGGTCCTATATTGTTTGTGATTGTATATCTCTGTTCTTCGATAGTATTATGCTGCTTTGATTCCATAGGTACTCTTTGAAGCTGGGAAAACAAAGAAGGAGTGGCAAAGATCTGTCAGAAGAGAGGGGAGCCAAGCAAGGAACCAAGCACAAGACTAAGGTTGGTGTCCTTTGTTCCCCTCTTATCTACTTCTCATAAAGGAAAGCGAAAGTAGTTTTGGTTTGTTTGTTTCTAAGATAGCTACCCGTCTTAGTGGGACTAGCAGCTCCTAGTGGACACTAGATTTCCCGATAACAAAATGGGGACTCCACTGGAGAGCGAATAGATTGTTTACTTGTCTATATTTGTTTGTTTTATAAACTTACAAACAGACCCTGAAGTCAAGCCAGCTAGCCTTCAAACTGCATTTGCTATGTAAGTGCAAAGTAGATCAATGTTGCTTCACTCTATCTCCGGGTTTTGTTTATAAACTGAACAATCAATTTACAAACATTCTAATTGCCTTGGTGGTGGCTCTAGTAACCTCATTAGGTCAACCCCTGTGATTTATATTTATTGAACATCACTTGCTCAGCCTAAATCCCTAAACTGAGCTACAAACTATCACCAAGAACCAAGTTGAAGTCTCGTCCCTGGACCATCGCACCTTCTCTTTGGGAATCTGGATGCATCGCACCTCTCGTGTGCAGTAGGTGCACTGCATCGCACTTTCCCGGTGTTACAGGTGCGCTTATCAGACAAGACTTCTTCTGCTTCCAGATTTTGGTTTTTTGTTCACTCTCTTCAACTTTATTCAGGGGTTTTGTTGTCTGTGATCAATACACCTCTGTAGAAACCCCCTTCCTTTCCATCATTTTTCCTTCATTGTGCAAAGAACTGTGAATGTTTTTGTGTACTGTGTGCCATTTTCAGTTCTCTTTTACAAAGAAGTAACATAATCGAACTATCGTTTCTTAATTTGGAAGTGTCGCAAGTGTCGTTTTCAGTCATAGAAGAGAATCCTATTGTTCTAGATGGTCGATTATACTATTACTCTTGTATTTGATTTGAATTAGTAGCTTTTCAAGTGTCGAAAGCAGTTTTCAATTCAAAATCGCAAAGTGTCATCATTATCTTCCTTTCGTATTTTGAAGAAAAATTATTAGTACTGTCACTTTGAAAAGATAATTCAGATTTGTACTTAGCATTCTTCTTGTCATTCACACATTAAGAAGGCTGAAAACAAATACATGCATGTGCATTTGCATTTAGACTGCTTGTTGGTTTGATTTAGGACAGTGCATCTACTGTGTGCTCTGTGCTCTATGTTGAAAGAATCTCATTTCTCTTTCCTTAGTAGCTAGGATTTTCATTGCAAAAAGAAGATTAAACGATTGTTTATCATCTTAGATTGCATTTTAGAAGTTATATATCTACATCACGCGGTGAACCTGAAAGGCAAATTTCTTAAGAAAGATCAACTGTAAAATAAATTCAATGAACATAAAAACGCTTTGGAACCTAACGCACAACATTTATAAGTCTAGGCTAGAGACGTATTCCGGCGTCGTAAAGCCTGGTAACTATCGCTTTCATTGCTGGTTGGGTGATTCCTCCTCTTTGAGACGACAAGTGCCAGTACGAACTTCTGCTTCCACGTACCATCGAGTATATATTGGGAGACCACAATAGGCTATATCCTTTATCCTTAGGAAGCTGTGTCTGCCGCCCTATCGGTCGCAATGCACTGAAAACAGCATTCGGGAAGATTGATTGTCGTATCGTAAAAAGTATTTTGCAGTTTTGCGATTGGTTTGGTAATCCTTCTGTCTAGATTTCCAGAGTAGTCTCTTTCATTCCTTTTCAGAGTCCTTAAAGGAAAAAGTCCATCTGAGCACTTGTTACTTCAGGCTCATTAAAAATCGAAGGCGACTAGAGTCATCTTTTGTTTTTTCTCGACTCTTAAAAATTGAAAAAACAAGTTGTGTTAGAGCGTCTAAAATTTATTTTAATCAGAATAATATCACTATTCCCGCGTTGGTCTTAGGTTGAGGAAAATGGAGTCTAACAACCAAAGATTTCCCCTTCTAGGAAATCCTAGTCCCTTCTCCTGTTGGGGAGATGTTGGTGCACCTCATATGACCACATTGTCACTTCCAGGATTGACAATTGGCTTGCCAATATGGCTCTTCTCTACGTCTTTCATTCAAAACACCGTGATTCCTGAACAATCAAGTCAGCAACTAGATGATACTAGAGTTACCCCCCAACCTTCTACTTCGTTTGTTTCTCCCTCTCCTCCTTCCTCTTCGCTTGATGAAGCTGGTAAAGTTGAAAATCAAGTAACTAAGAAGGAGAATAAGGGGAAGGAAAGGAAGGAAAAGAAGAAAAAGTAGCCAAAGGCAAAAAGGGGCAACTGTGCATCGTCTAGCGACAATCCACACACTGTGTCGTCCAAGCCTAAATCTCCATGTGTCATTTGCAAAGGAGACCATTATCATCAAGATTGTCCTTGCATCCCTCAGATCTTAAGGGACTAGTCTCCTCATTTGCACAATCTGGTGTCATCGACCTCTGATGATCAAATTGAAAGTACACGATCAACTAGTGAAAGCGAAGTATCTGGACAGAAAAGGAAACGTATATTTCCTTGTAAATTGTGTGAAGGTGATCACGTTGTCCACTGTTGTCCCTTCTTAGACGAAGCTAAAAGAGTTTTGGATAACTGTCCTGCTTCACCGCTACGGCTTCCTCCTGGATACAAGAAACTCTTGCCGAGTCCATCACTAGCTGAAAATCCGACTAACATGCCATTGTGGTCGGTCGAAGCGTCTATCATTGAAGATAAACCCTCTAAATCCACACCAGACGAAAGTCAAAAGGTCGAGGCGGTAGTTGACCCGGTCTTGCCTTTAGAGGGTCCATCTTCAGATGATACAGTCACTGAAGAGAATGAGAACAAGATCGTTCAAATTCTTTTCGTAAACACAGACTTCGATGAATATGGGGGCAATCTACCCATTCCTTTACCGCAGGAAGAAAGTTTGTCAGAGTCATATCTAGCCGTCTATTCGGTCCCACCTCCAAGCAACCTAGTCGTTTCCTTCGATTGGAATCTACTAGGCAAACCCCATTTACCAGCTAGTGTACCATTCTGAATCATTGTACAAGCTTACAAAATGGTCATGGTCGGTACCATCATAGATGAAGGGGCTTCTGTGAGTATCCTTTCCTCGACTACTTGGAAAGCGCTTGGTTCGCCATCGCTTATGCCTGAGATGAGAAGTATGACAGGCTTTGACAAAGGAACCAATCGGCTATTAGGGATCCTTCCCAATGTGCCTATAATGTTGAGAAGGAAAACCGTTTATATGAACTTAATGGTAGTCAAAGGGCCTCTAGATTATAATCTACTCCTTGGACGTGACTATATTTATTGCATGGGAGCCATTGTCTCCTCACTCTTCTGAGTAATGTGTTTTCCACACGAAGTCTGAGTGGTCCAGCTCGTAAACCAACTTTCGTTCCCCAGCTCACACATAGCTAATAGTCAAATGCCATCCCTAAATGGTATTTTCATGCAAGGAATGTCTCATCAATCTCCAGTCCGTCCACCTGAAGAACGCTAGTAATTCAGGAGGGCATGACTGAAACCCAGGGGGCATGCACCCTGGCCTGTTCCAGTAGGAAAACTCTAGGCATAGAGTAGGTTTCTGCGAAGGATATATGATTGGTCTGATACCTGTTTGAATAGGAAGAGGGAATTAGACCGGAATAATATACCTCTGTTAGAAGGTAGGCCTTTCCCGATAGAACAAATGTTTTGTCTGCAAATTGAAGGGTAACATAGAAACTCTACTTCGCTATGCCTGGGGGCATACAAACCTTTTGTGAGCAAGTGAAGAGCGACCTCTATAGTTCTACTGGTTTCAACTACTTAAGTTGGGTGAGTGGTTGAATCGACCGTTCATCTTCGCAGGGGCCAAATGGCACTGGCAAAGTAAAGGAAAAAAATTTCTACCTGACCTTAGTAGTTTAACCCCTAGGACAGTAGTTGGTCGTTCCTAGCTTGCATGCGAAAGGCATACGGGGCAAAGTTTCGAAAGGTGCAAGCTCCATAAAAAATGGAATCTATCGATGGGATGTCCTTATTATACGACTGGCATAAGCAATTTTTATGTGAATTTCAAGCTCGTTAAAAATTAAACCTAAGCAATAGGCAAATGTTTCCCCTAGAGTTTAAGCTCATTAAAAAATGAACCAATCTCCGGTAAATAACCATTGTGAATGCATTATCATCAGCTTTTGAGCCTTGGTTGTGTTCTCATCATCACCTCCACT
>APFE031142673.1:82773-138438 GCA_000404065.3 Pinus taeda | reverse complement strand
AAATTCCAAACCTTACTTGGAATCAGCTGCTACCCGAAATTATCACTCGTTCCTCAAAAAACGAGTCTCCTTTAAGCTCTTTTCACCTGACTCGTAAAATATGAAAAGATTGTTGAGCGATTGGCCTCTCCAGCTCGCTAAAGCTACCGGAAGTGCTATCCCTCCTCTAGATTTTAATCTTTTTGGACCTAAGGGATTATTACACAAAACGATCGAGCGCTTGTCTTGTTCGGTTCGTTAAAACTATCGAAAATTCATCCCTTTCGTATTATTTTATACTTTTTCGAACTTAAGGGATTATATGATGAAAAGGGATTGTTGGAGTTTCCTTTCCGTCCCTTTTCAGACTCTCTAAAATTGAAAAAGGACCGAGTTATCATTGTCATTAAACTCGTTAAAATCAATACCGACAAACTTGTCCAAATGGACGAGAACGAGTTTCATTGTCGTTAGGCTCATTAAAACGTAGTGACGGGTTTGCCCGAAGGGCAAATTATAGAACAAGCATATGTTATCCTCCTCAAGCTTGATAAAAATAAAGAGATACTCGTAAGCAATGATTGGGGAAAATTGGGAAGAAAACTTGAAGAAACTTTATTGGTAGCAAGTCGCTCTTGAACATGACATTTTCACTCCACGTCCAAGTTGGGTTGGGTTATTCTGTTCACCGGTCATATCACCATTGGTCCATCGTACCATCCATGTTTGGGGTTAACGCTACCAATCCATTTCAATGTCGTCGGTATGTTCAAGAGAAATCGCTCAGAGTATTCACCTGTGTCTCATC
Organism: Pinus taeda; assembly: GCA_000404065.3. Lineage (NCBI taxonomy): Eukaryota > Viridiplantae > Streptophyta > Pinopsida > Pinales > Pinaceae > Pinus > Pinus taeda. Next base: position 137,651 of record APFE031142673.1, on the reverse strand, counting down.
CACTGCAATACATTCACGCTCCATTCTTTCATGACCGCCACCCTAAACCCTGTATCATCAAGCCATTTTCACTTCCAAAATCATTTGCTCCGTTCCATGTCGTAGATGTGGGATTCATTAAGGCCCTCCTATGATGGGTCACTTCTTGTAGACATCAGCTCATTATCCAAGAAGTCGACCTACGAACAACCCTTTCAGTACTTTGAAGCTTGCATGCCTCAATGGCAAGTTTCTCATTTTCGACAATAGGTTTACATCAATGGCCTTCGACCGATAGATTTTGTGTGGTGTTCGACGCCAAGTCCCATTTTCACACCACTCAAATTGTACTGTAGTACCTTGAGGGTCATCATCATTATCAGTGATTCCTCTCGCGCCTGTTAACAGCTTACATCATTGGCTGGTAATCAGGCGATGTCTTTCCATGTTCAACTCCGGAACATCTTTCACATGGATCGACTTGTACTCCGAGTGAAGATTGAATGAGTTTGAAGACCCCGTATCTAGTTTCATCCATCCAGGCTGCAATATATTCAGGAATATAAAGACATCAAATGTACATCATTGCCAAACAGATGATCATCCGAATCAAAGGATGATGACTCCGTCTGAATCATCAGTCTGTTGCACAGAAATTTGTCTATCCTATGTACATGAAAATGAATTTATAAAGTTTAGCATGCGAATGCCCGCCTCAATTAGATCATGAAAAATATTATGAAGATAATGTATTGTATTGTATCTTATTACAGGTTTCCTTCCAGCTCGAAAAAACTTCAGATCCTCATGATAAAGCATTTCACCCGACATCAAAAGATTAACGACTTCATGCTTTAGGGGGCAACTGTTATAGACATTTTTGGGGACTGCAATCCCAATAATACATGTCCATAAACCAAGGGCTTCTAAGTCCCTAAAAGTGTTGCTTCATGCCCTAAAGGAACAAGGTCAGCTGATTACATCATCTCCCAGAAGTTCTCCAAAAAAAACTGCTCATAACTGGTCAGAACTAGACCATACAGACTGCCTAGTGCAGAGGGTGTGATGCATTTCACCTGCTCAGTGTAAAAAGTTCGATGCATACAGGAAAGCCCTTCTGTAGGGTGCGATGGGCGAGAGTAGAAAAATGGCAGAGACAATTTGCAAGGTGGATGATCGTGGAATCTTCCAGAAACTTCTCATGTCACACTTGCCTCTCTGAATTCGCCCAAGGATGAGTAAGAGATCATCAATATCCAAGTGGAATCAAGAACTATCAGAGAGAGGACACTAATCAAGACCCCAGAAGATGACTCACCTCCCTACAATCATCTATATATGGATCCCTCATCACAGAGATCCAAGAGGCTGGAATCTTGTATCTTGTAGAGAAGTGTTGTTGGTTTTCTGGTGTAACTTCATAGTGTTGGGTGATCTAAGCTTTACTTGAGGTGAAGGAAGGGCTTTCTTGCTGAGAGGATGACGTTGGTTAGAACAATTGGTTGTAATCCTCTTTGCTATTCTTGATATTAATAAAGCTATTCGAGTTTTCCTCCACATTCTTGTATGTTTGATGATATATGCATTTGTGTGGTCAATATATATTTGGTCCTATATTGTTTGTGATTGTAGATCTCTGTTCTTTGATAGTATTATTCTGCTTTGATTTCACAGGTACTCTTTGAAGCTGGGAAAACAAAGGAGTGGCAAAGATCTGTCAGAAGAGAGAGGAACCAAGCAAGGAACCAAGCGCAAGACTGAGGTTGGTGTCCTTTGTTCCCCTCTTATCTACTTCTCAATAAGGAAAGCGAAAGTAGTTTTGGTTTGTTTGTTTCTAAGATAGCTACCCATCTTAGTGGGACTAGCAGCTCTGAGTGGACAATAGATTTCCTGATAACAACACCCGTCCGCATGTCCACCCGTTCACCCGTTCACCCAAACTCATTCACCCGAACTCGTTCACCTGAGTCGCCACACGACTTCACCCGCGTCGCCTGACGCCCTCACCTAGTTCGCCCAAATGACTTCACCCGGTTCACCCAACGACCTCACCCGGCTCACTCGAATGACCTCGCCCGGGTTGCCCGACGACCTCGCCCGGTTTGCCCGAACGACCTCACCCAAGTTTTCTACTCGACAAACTCACTCGAGTTTTCTACCCGACAACCTCGCCCGAGTTCTGCCTAAACGACCTCACCCGAGTTCGACCTCGCCTGAGTTCGCCCTCACCCGATTTTTCTGCACGAGTTTCCTGCACGCGTGTTTTGCCCGAGTTTCTCACCCAAGTTTTTCACCTGACTTTCTTGAACAAGTTTTTCACCCAAGTTCCGCCCATCGTGCTGGTTCATCCACACAACGCAGAACTCCTTGTTCGAACTCGTGTTGGATGACTGATTGATGGTTCATCTCCACAAACGCCCCACCAATATATACGGGCGGGTGGCGGGTTATGTCACTCAGCTGACCCACGCCCAATGCCCAAGCCAACTCGTTCAACATGTTGCCTTCGCCCAAGTGGAGGGTTGGCCCACCCAACTCGTGGGACCACCCTCACAACTCATCCAACATCGTATAAACTCGTCTCTTGGTTCAATTCGCATGCATTTCGCACAAGTCCTTCGCATGGTGGATTCGCCCTGCCCATCGCATGGACTGCAAGTCCTTACATGGTCCTTCTCGAATCTAACATGGAATCCCACGAGGCTTTCATACAAGCCACTATAGTAGCTGAGCTGGCAAGGAAGACGTTCCCAATACAAAGGAGGTGTCGATGGTGGGACAATTGCATGGACAACAGGAAAATAACTATGCTAAGCATGTGACACATACCTCTGACATTCCTTCTGTTTCCCATCGTGTTGCGTCGAGACACAAAGGGGGTTGAAGACAGGACCGAAGGGTTATTCCATCCAACTCTGAGACTAAGCTACTAAGCTTTGGTCATGATGTACTTTGGGAAAGAGTTTCAAGTTTTTAGAAACACACTCTTGTGGGCAGATGGATATTTTCAGACCCTTCAGAACAAGATATGTAGAGCCAGGCTAAGAAAGTTTGGGGGCTTTTACTGAGTTATTCCTCGAAGATCAGTATTCTGATGAATGAATTGTTTAGCATACATTTCTTACACCTAGAGGATGTGGAGAAAATTATGAATACCCCTTGGGTGATAGGGAGGAGTTTCCTGTAATTACACAAGTGGTACATCGGTTTCAACCCGCCGTTGGACATGCCCAAAAAATAAATTGTTTGGGTGAATTTGCTTAGGCTTCTGCTGGAATTCTGGAATAAGCGCGCTTTGATAGAAATTGGAAAATCAATCAGAAATTTTATGTATATTGATCCAAGGGTTATGGGGGCACATGACAAATGAGTTTCCTAGATCTTGGTAGAGGTTCATTTCTTTGGAGGTCTCCTGGAAAATCTGGACTTGGCTTGGGGACCAATGCGGAATTAGAGACGACTCGACTATTGAGGCATCCCCTTCAGATTCCTTTTGGCCATCAGATAGGAAACTTGATGAATAGATGTCCAAGCAAGAGAATATCACTTCGTTGTAGTTCAACGGGATGTGATCCTTGATTGAACAACATACAACTTCAACCTCAAGTTGGTACACCTCGCCCTAACAAAGGTACCTCTTTTTCTCGGCCCGATTCCTCCCATATTTATGTTACATCCTCTTCTATGAATATTTTTTCTCCCACTCCTTCTCATGTGAGGGTGGATGATGCCTCGATTTTAGATGGCTCCCTCCATCATATTCCTTCTGACAACATTTTTTCTTGCCTCTCTACTCTTCCCTGCATTCAAAACCTTCGTCTGAGGAGGCACCTCCTCATATAGAATCCAGTTTGCAGGGACCCTCAAATTATTTCCCTCCATGTTCTCCTACTATCATGATCTCGCCTTTTATTCCTTCTCTTGGGTCAGCCTTATCGCCACCTCCACATTGCTCAGATGACTGCACTACTTCATCCCCCCACAATTTGATTGGGAGTGACATCAACTTCCTTCTTCTAAACTCTGACATTGACCTCAAAGCCCTGACTATGCATAAGGTTGGTGACCCTAGATCCTCCCCAGATATCAACTTGTGATCTGCTATCAACATCACTATTCGCAAGACCTGGAAAAAACGGTAGTAGACATTTTCGTGGTTGCCCTGTGTCCCAATTCAATCTTTTTAATGACTTTGTTGGATTACTGGACGTCCCTACTATCTCCTCTTCTAATTCTTAGGCACTTAGAGCTTGGCAACATGCTCCTGAGATCCCATGATTAATATTCTCTCTATGAACATTAGAGGTTTGGGGAACCACTCCAAAGTATTGGATCTTAAAAACGTCATTCTCAATACTTGACCTTTTATTTTTCTTATACAAGAAACTCTTGTTAATGCACATCGAGCCATAACATATTTTAGGAAAATTTTCCCTTCATGGCACATTATCAAAGTTAGTCCTGTGGGTACTTCTGAGGGTCTCATATCTATGTGGGATCTTGGTCAAGCGTATTTTTGTGCATATAGTCTTTTTGCAAGAATTTTATTGACAAGGCACAAAGGAATTCCTTTTCATATTCATATACTTAACATATATGCACCATGTCGAGATCGATTTCCCTTCTGGGATTGAATTCAACACTACAATATCCTGAAAATTAGAGGACTTATTTTGGCTGAAGATCTAAATGCAACTCTTATGGTATAGGAATATTGGGTGACACATTGTAAGCTGGATCCTCTAGTAGATCGTCTTTACAACCTCTTTGCTGATAATCATTTGGTAGACATTTGCCCTTACCCACTCTCCCCAACGTGGAAAAACAGACGAGGGGAGATGATAATGTCAGGAAACGACCTGATAGATTCTTTGTACAAGAAGACCTGATTGAGCAGCTCGACAATTTGAAATCATCAGTATAGAGGTCATATATATCCGATCACACTCCAATTATTCTCTCGTGGAGGATGGAGAATGTACAAAATGGGATTCCCTTTAAATTTATCAAAGCATGGCTGGATGATTCTGAGTATAATGACCTGGTACATTCCCTTTGGTTCGAGATGAATGACATAAGGGAATAATCGGTGATGAGAACATTGGTTAAAAAGATCAACATAATTAAATCCAAAACTCGAACATGGGAAAGAAACAAAAATAAATGATTTTGAATTACAGAACATCACCCATGACATTTCTATTTTTGGCAGGACTATGGAGCAAAAAAATCCATCTCAGGAGGATCTGGATCACCTTAAATCATTAGAAGACAAGAAAAATGAGATCCTTAATATTCAATACATTACCCGAAGACTCAAGAGAAGAGCATCATGGTTGCATGAGGGAGACCAAAATACAAAGTTCTTTCACAAGTGTGCAAACCATCAGAAGCATATCAATGCAATCTCACAGATTGAATCATCTGATGGGAAACTAAAACACACCACTTTGAGATATAGGAAGAAGCAGTGAAATTCTTCGAGAAATTCTACAAGGCCAGGGAGGAAGTAGACTTTGGTGATCAAATCTAGGCTCTCAACTAGTATCCAATAATGTTTGATGACAATGCAAATGATGAACTTTATAGTCATGTTACCTTGGAGGAAATATCTCATATTATGGGCTCCTTTTCCAAGGATAAAAGCCTGGGTCCAAATGGATGGCCTGTAGAATTATTTATACATTTCTTTGAGCTGATGGGACAAAACCTTCTGGAGATGGTGGAAGAAGCTAGGTCGGTTGGATACCCTATAGAATTATTTATACATTTGTTTGAACTGATGGGACAAAACCTTCTGGAGATGGTGGAAGAAGCTAGGTCCAACGGAATGACCACTGGTGCCATCAATTCGACTTTCTTGGCCCTCATTTCGAAGACCTCTTCCCCAAACATTTTTTGGGATTATAGGCCAAATTCCCTATGCAACAAGTTGATCTCAAAAGTTATCGTTAGGGGTATCAGCACAATACTATCTTCTCACATCTCCAGGGAACAATTTGGATTTTTAAGCAACTGCTAGATACATGATGCTATTGCAGCTACACAAGAATGCATCCACTCAATCCATTCCTGTAAGAAGGAGGATGTGGTGATGAAAATCGACCTACACAATGCTTTTGACTGTGTGGATTGGTCATATATCAAGCTTATTCTTTATAAGACTGGACTCTGTACACAAAATGTGGAGTGGATTATGGCTTGTATCACTTCATCTTGCTTCGTTGTTCTAATGAACAAACTTCCCTCATCGTTTTTCCGAATGGGTCGAGGTCTTAGATAGGGATTCCCTCTTTCCCCTCTTATCTTTATACTTTTCATGGATGGACTTAGTCTAAAAATTAAAGAAGAACAATGTTGTGGTTTATTTCATGGCCTATAAATTACTAGATGGGTCAATATTACTCACTTGTTCTTTGTAGATGACATCTTAACTTTTGGAATTATTTCTAGAGTACTCTGCTCTGCATTAAATTTTCCTCAGATATGGTGCAACCCCTAGGTTGCAAAAAAATGGCAGCAAATCAACTATATACTTCTCTTCTAGCAATATATTGGAAATAAACTACATTGCAGATAATTTTGGAGTACTGACTGCTCCCTTGCAGGATGGCCTTACCTATTTGGCATATAATATCAAGCCCAGTAACTACAAGACAAGGGATTGGCTTTGCTTGGTGGACAAATATAAAAGGAAAATTAGAAATTGGACCACATATATCTCACCCTTGGAGGAAGATACATATTGGTTTAGGCAGTTCTACAACATATTAATGTTTTATGGGCACATCTATTCAGGATCCTGAAAGGAATTTCGAACAAAATATTGTCCATTATGACCAATTTCTCTGGAGCGGTTGAGGGACACCTTCAAAACCTCATGTTTGAAAATGGGTTGACATGGAAATGCCCAAGGAATTCAACGATTGGGGATTCTTGGAAAATATTTTTTTTGTACATGCTCTGCTAATAAAATATTTTTGGAGAGCTATGAAAGGACTTGGGATCTCGCAAGATATCATTCACACAAAATATTTTATACATTCTTATATGGAGGGTTTGTACAAGAGTAATACTAACATCAGAACAAATGGGTCTTTAATTTGGAGAAGCCTCATGATAATTCTCCTCTGGTGGCATAGGAGGGTGGAGTGGGAGTTTGGCAATGGTTGGAAAATTTTGTTGGTACATACTACATCAAAGGTATGAATAGAGAGAGGAACATATAGGGACACACATTGGACATCATCAATAGATATGGATATATATTTCTAGGCCAAGCAATAAGAAGATATCATAATGGTTGTCCTATTTGGAAAGAAGCTGCATACATGGGACTAGAAGGGAAATGTGCCATAGAATTGAAAGAATTCACCACTAGCCTCATCTAGACATGCATATTCCACAATTATCTCGCTGACAACATCACATGGAGTGGGAAATTGTACAAACAAGCTCCCATTGTTGCTGAATCATACCGATTTTACATTATACAAAGACACAATCTACAACATACATCATGGCTCTACGTGGTATAGAAGTGGAATATCCCTATGAAAGTAATTTTATTTTCTTGGCTTGTATCAAAGAAGAAAGTTATGACATGGGAGAACTTACTAAAAATAGGACTCCAATGACCTGGCTTTCGCGTCTTCTGTAGAGACTCCATAGAAACTACATACCATATTTTCTTCTCTTGTCCTTCAACTACACAGGTATGGAGGTGTATCGCTCAATTCTTGAACATTCCATTTAACATGGCATCTAACTCAGAACATAATATGTCCCTTTGTTCTAATAGTACAGTGAAGGACAAATAGATGCATATATATATCATTTGGGAGATATGGAATGCTTAGAATTACCATATCTTTGAGGTACATCCTACAGATAAAAACCGAATCTAATTTAGAGCAATATCTTGGATGAATTCCATACCACAAGAAGCAAAATCACATAGGAACACAACAAAGAAAAGGGTACCTCTGAATATAACCCTGCATGCTGGATGGTTTGATGGTGCAACACAAGTGGGATTGTGTGGGTGTGGAGAGGCACTCAAGCTCGACAAAAGTTCACAATACAATCTCTCTTGGCATGGTGGCCCTGGCACAAACACTATAGTAGAAATCATTGCACTATGGTGTCTGCTCTGGTTTTTAAAAGAGAAACAATTACACAACATCAACATTTATGGTGAGTATATATCTCTCATAGAAGGGATACAAGGATTGACTGGATATGACCTGCCTCTATTAGCCAGATGGATCAACAGGATAAAACAAATGTTGGGATACATTACATCTTACACCATAAATCATATTTAGAGGGATGTGAATATGGAAGAAGATAAACTATCAAAAGAAGGCTTGGATGGAAAATATGGGGTTATGAATGACAAATTTATAGTGGACATGCACATCAAAGAGGAAGGAGTGATCTACTTGTCGTAACAAAATCTGATTCTATTTCTTTTCTCTTTATTTTGTTAGTTTCTGATGAACTAATAGAAGAATTTTCAATATATTTAGCACTACTTTTTGTTTTTGTAACATGTATTTTGATATGGACAACATTTTGTATGGTGTGGATGTTGATTAACTGGAAATTGGTCCATCATCATAGACAGAGCTTGCAGAAACACCAAACTGTTTCCATCCTTAGATGTTTATTTTTCTAAAATATGTACTGGACTTTATCTATAATAATAAAGCCAATGTTTTCTTCTTATGAAAAAAATAGGAACAACTATTTGATCTTTTTGTATATAAAACCTTGATTTCTCATTTGAAAATGGGGACAGGGTTAGCTTTGAAGGAAAAAAAGACTTATGTTGCTATGGTTCCTACACACATGTTGTGTGAACCATATTCAAGGACTTTGTAACATTTTATGCAATTTGATTTTCTCTTATTATTTTAGTCTTTTGTTTTATAATCTAGTACATAGAACAATTTAAATAAGCTAACATGATTCGATGATAAATTGTTCTTATATTATTTAATTTGGTTTTATTTCTAGATATCTATACTATCTCGAGTGCCCAAGTGTTGATTTTTCTTTTATTGATTGTAGGTTTAATTTGGAATACATGACATTGATAAATTTACTATACCCTTCATAAGAAACATTATTTTATGCCATAGCCACATGTTTACTTCATTATGTACTTATTTCTTTATTGTTTGTTCTTATTTTAGTGTCTGTAAGGGTTTGATGGCTGCCATGATCACCCTCATTTCTTTACAACTATAACTTGAAAAAATTACCTTTAAGTATATACTATCTTGGGTTTTTTATTCAATATATTTATTTAATTTGTGTAGATATAAGTGTCAACTTACATGATATTGAGATTATTTCTTTACACTTATTAGGGCAATATTATTTATTACCAAGGATTACATGTGTTTTTTTATATTTACCTTTTCTTTATTTCTTTTAACTTAATTATGTTAATTTTCTGTAATTGGTTTTATATTATTTATCATAATTACATCCTTATGTTTACATTGAGTTCAGGAAATCATATAATTTACATAAATTCTATTTAATAGCAAAACTTAACCACTCATTCTTTTAAAAAACACCCTTCTATCATTAATATGGCCCTATACATATTTTCTTATTTGAATATATTTTGAGAATAGAAACATGGAACACTCCTTGAGGTGAAGGGAGTCTAACCCATTTAACCTAAAGTGGGAGGATTCATATCCTCAATGGATGTCTTCTTAGATTCTTCTTTTCCATCGAAAAAATTTAGGAAGCAACATATTCCTAAGTCATACAAAAATTTCCAGGTTGAATGTACTTAGCCCATGCCTCTCATTTGTTACTGAGAGGAATTTCTTAGTTACCATCACAACTCAAAAATTGTGGAGAGGAGACACTTCAACCAAACCAATCTCTTCAATTTTGGGCAAGGATTAGGGAAATGAATGGGATATTTTCTTGGGTGCTTCACTCAACTAACCTCTATCATATCATGTGTGTTCGTGGCATACTAAACAATACCCTTAATTCGACTACATATTGAAAAATACCTCTAAAAAACACTTTATTTAACCCCCTAACAATACTAACCCAATACACCTTCCCAATTTAAAAATCCCCTACTTTCACTAGATATTGTAGGTATTCATTTTTTCATAGAATTTTTTTATACCCCTTTATTTTCATTAACAATGGTAAGTAGATTCCACACCTAGAATGAATAACCTAAATACTAGGTAGCTGAAAAATTGATTGTTTCAATAAAAAAGAGGAAGATATAAGTTGGTTGATTTACAAATACATATTGTGGAAAATTTGAATGCAAAATGCATAGATTTGAACTCTCAATTGCATCTATATTCTATTGAATACTGAAAAATGTACACTACAACAGTTCAAAATAAAACCTCAATAACCAACACAATGGTGCACCTTTCATCTTGCTTATAGAATAGGAAGAGGAGAGAAAGTGTAATGAATATGGACACATGAAAAATCCTATCTGGTTGGACTTTTTCAAATCATAGCCCTAACCTAATTATCTAGTGCACCATAGTTGTATGGTAAGAGTGCCAGGTAAGTGTGTCTCCATCAAAAGATGAACTGGAGCATGCAATCATGCATCCCTTCCTTGAGATTTGTGTCCTCTACCTATGATGGGAATCTCTCATGCTTAAATATTCTATTTGACTAAGGATCTACAACCTCTTAGTAATAATATATCATGCATGCTAAAAATAAGAAAATAAAATATCTAATAATAGAAAAACTCTATCGAAAACAGAAATTGCTAAATTTGAAGCAACATCCAAACTAGAATTAATTGAAGGTGTGACATGTGTGCTCTTAGCTTGCATGCACTCTCTTCCAAACAATAGTCTATTTCACTATCTCCTATGACATGCATGTGACCCTCTACCAGGAAATAGTTTGTATCATTGTCTCCTTCACTTTCATTCAACCTATTCATCACTAATGTAAGGAACGGGTGAAGGTGCCATGCATGTTGTCTTCTCCACTGCCCCATCATTGGGAGGATCACTAGCATAACAACAGGTAAACAATATTAACCCACACATTAGACATACATCATAGAGGTATTAGTAATGTGATGGATGTTTGTTCTGGAGCAAGGTTGCTTGGGAGGAGGAGCAGAAGAAGCAAACAAGAGTAGAAGTGAGAAGTGGGAGTGGAAGCAGGAGTGAGGAGTGACATTTTCAAAAGCTCCCAGGTTGGGAATGATTTTAGGAGTGAATTTTATATAATATATATATTTATATATTTTGATGCATTTATGTCAACAAAATCTTGTAGAATAATGAATTTATGATAAAAACATAAAAACTTGGATTAAACCATATAACATCATTCAGATAGTAGTTATAATCTTCATCAACTAGGGGTCAAAAAAATACAAGTTCTCATTTATATAACATGTAAGGGTGCACATAACCAAAATAACATCAAGTTCAATCCATCTCTTAACTGAAAATACATCAACAAATAGGCTCTGGATTGCCTCTATCATCCAAGAAAATCATGCTACAATAAATACCTACATATCATCAAAATCATTATCTATCTTGGGATGTTTGTCATTAATGTCACCCTCTAAGCATTAACATAAGATAGAAAAATTGAAGCATGTCAAGTCAAGATTTTGTTTGAGTGGCAGGGACATTTTTAGTAGGGTCATGATAGAGGAGTTTGAAAACCAATGTCACTATCATCAAGGCATATAGAGGGCTTGGCTCTCTTGATTAAATATGAGTTCCATACTCTAGTACATGACAAAATCCAATAGAAACATTGTGATCCCCCCAATCCTGAAATCCTAAAAAACTAGTAATTCTACTGGATTTTAAGTGAGATCTAGAATTCTACTTTCACCATATGAAATCTAATGAGCTCAGAACCACTCTGAAACATCTCGTGCCATTTCATGGTAATGTTAAAATATAAGTAAAAGGATGAAAATGAAATGCTAAAGGAAAATCTCACTTTTACTTTAAAAATTTAGCATTACCATGAATTGCATGTCAATACTAGGGCCATAGGTTTGAATAATATGCTATTATGGACCTAATATTGCCATAATTTTTTCTTTCTCCATCCTGCACTACTCTTGAACCTCTATTTCTCCAGCCCACTTCCTTTTTTCCTCCACGTGGCCAATGTTTGTATAAAAATTACCTTATAATACACATATTGATATACAACATATAAAAGCCCTTTAGCCCCCTTTTATATGCTTAATATATTATTTCATGTTTTCCTCATTTTTTGTGCCCCAATATGAATGCACATGATATGGTATTTCTTTGTCAGTGAAGCCCCTGTGGATATTTTCAAAATCAAGTATCAACTAAAAGAGTTTTGACAAGGAAAACTTGGGATTATTTATAGAGTGAACCCTTCTCCCCCCCCCACCCCCCAAAAAAAAAAAAAAATCCACCTCACTATTTGTTTTGAACCAATTACCTTATAAATGATAAGATTTCAACGAATAGAATCCAATTTAAGGGTATAACTTCATTTTACAACGAATACAATACAATAAAATATATGATGATCCTAATACAAGATATTCTTGTTGAATATATATAGGAGACAAATGATACAAGTATGATTATAGGGTATTATGAAAAGTTATAGCACACATAAATATAATAATAGAAATGTAACAACTCAATAAATATGGCTTAATAAGGGGTTTTAGGATTAACATGGGGCTTGTCTAGGGCTTAACATGCCCCACCCCTTCAAACAAGTGTTGCCCTCAACACTTGACTAACCGTGGGAGCTTTCACATGAATAAGTCATCTTCACATGTCACTTCTTCCACTAATATGTTTTTCCATTTTATGATGTAGTCAATAATTTCTTAATATCTCAATTTCTTGATTCACATTTCAAGGATTTTTTCTAGCTCTAGAATGATTTTTCCTTTTTCATTAATATCTCGTAAAATATTTTGGACTAGAACTCACCAATTAGATTCTTTAGCCCATAAACATGGACAAATAGATGTGCACATGAAGATGGAGGTGACTGCAACTTGTAAAACATACTTCCAGTTCTCTACAAAACATTGTAAGGGCCATAATATCTTAGTCCTAATTTAAATGGAAACATACACCTTGGGCCATTATTTTTGTAACCATCTTCATTAGTGAAGATGCAACACTTTGGCTAGGCTAAATGATGCCAACTTTTAGCATTTCTTGAAATGGATGCTCAATCTCACTCTTATGTGCATATACATATCTTTAATGCCTAATGTTAGGTGGTACACTTCAATATTCTAAATGAATATCATAATCATGATCTTGAATAGGTGGAAAATCCTTAGGAATCTCTCCAAATACATTGAAATCATTGTTGATAACCTTTCATTGATACATTAGAGTAGATGATATAGATGTTTGAATATCTAATGACCACAATCATGCAATTACACCATGGTGTCCGTTTTTGAATACTTTTGTCATGCTATTAGAGATTATCACTTTATATGGTTTCCTTTGGATACCTCTAAGCTCAATTTCCTTTCTTTCCAAGGAAAATATCATGAAAATTATTGAAAATTAAGGGCCACTATTCCCAATGACTGTAATCATTGGAACTAGAATACAACATCTACACCATCACATTTGGATTGCAATCACGGGGATATCCAATAATACTCCTCCATATTAATATTAATATTATGGCACTTGTATGATTTATGGTACCTCCATCTATAATCATTACTTTAAATTTTGGTGCTAGAAATACAAAGCAACTGAGAAGTTTTGCAAATTATAATTAATGAAGTTATGGGCACTAACAAAAGTAATTTACATTGTTAGCTTTTTATTTTTGATATTCCCTTCTATGTTGAGGGTTTGTGAAGTATTGATGCCAACTAGTACATGACATGATACTGTTAGAGTAGTCTCTTCTGGCTCTAGATATTATGATGGTTCCAATTATTGATCTTCTTCCTCTTCATTGCCTATGTAGAATAATTTATTCTCACTACATTTATGCCCCTTACTATACTTGTTGTCCCAATTGAAATGTAGTATTTTTTCTCTTCTTCCATCCATTTGCTAAGGTGTCAATCTTGTTAATTAAGTGAGGTCAAGAGAGGGGGCCTAATGTTCTCTATAGTTGTTAGTGACCACTCTACTAGTGGCCATATTTTTACTTTAAACTTTCCTTGCTAGCCCGAAAGCATGCTTTAGGGACTTAGGTTCAAAGAGGCACACCTCTTGTTGGATGATTTCCAATAATGTTCCCATAAATATGTTTAACAAATCATCCTTTGAAATTTTCTTTATAATAAGACCCAACTTTTGGAATTTTTGAATGTGTTATATAATTGGATCATTTTTCTAAATATTTACTAATTGATTAAAGAATGTGTTACTCTTAATATTCCCATAATGTGCTATGAATTCCTCCATAAAAAAGGACCAAGATACTTGATAGAATTATTTTTCCTTTCACAAAACCATTGATATTGTTAGCCTTGTTGGCAAAAGGCCCACAAATGGATCCATATAGGCTCTTAGAGTCTCCAAATTTGCTTAAAATCATGCCAATGGATCCATTAATGCTCTTGAAATCTTCAATTTTTGCTTAAAGATCATCCAATGATCAAAATATGCGCAAGAGGAAAGCCCTTGGAAGGGAAAAAATGCACTATTGGGAGGCTAAAATGCTTAAAAAACCATGAAAAAACCCACAAATGCAGGCTTAAATAGTGAAAAAAATAGCTGTCGTTAGATCTGGCCAATCAATGGCCCAGATCTAACCAGCTAATCGCAATCGGCAGAGTAGAGGGAGTGTCTAAAGGCAGGCACATGACACCGTTGATCAGCGATCACCGATGATTGGGTCGGCAGGTCACAGTGGTGGAGAACATATGTTATGTTATATAAAGGCATAGGCATTGAGCGATTAGCGATTGCAATTTATCTCATTGCTATGTTGCATCGGAAGTATAACATGGGTGGGGCCTATGCACATACATATGGGTGAACCGACGGGCCAGACCTGACGGTTATATACTCCATATTTCATAGATTTTCAGGTCCAAAGAAAGCCATTTTGCAACATTTTTCACAGTTTTTCGTTATTTTAGTGAAATACAAAAGGAATGGGGGACAGTGCCGATGTGATAAAACCTGGACCCTAAAGGGTTTCGGAATAAAAATATATATATTTTGAAGTCCGCGCAAGCCCAAATTTTAATGTATTTCATGTAATTTTGTTGTATAATGAAAATACGAAGGGAGCATTGGCCAGTGTGATAGCGATGGAACCCGGACCCGATGGGTTCCGGGAGGTGAAATACATAATTTTTCAAGTCCGCCGAAGTCCTTTTTTAATGATTTTCAACGTTTTGGCATATTTTTAAAAACACAAAGAAATCTCAAAACAGGCAGGATTTCAGGCAGGCCATGGGCGGTAAGTGGTTTAGGTTGAGTTCTGCCCGATGCCATATAGCAGCTGCCACGTGTCCAAAACGAGGAGAGATAAAACTGCCCTCATTAGGTGGTTAACTCTAGTAGAAAAAAGGTGCCTGAAATGGATCATCACTGTTTGATCTGGGACTCCCATATCAATGGTGGAGATGTGTTATCACTGCAAGGGTGGACCCAAGAGGAAAATAATCCATATCTAAGGATTACTTAAGTTCGAAAAGGACATAGATGGGCAAGATTTTCACAGTGTCACTATGTTTTCTGTTTAAAACAGAAAATAGTCATGTGTTAACAGAAAGGGGCCATTTAAAGGGATTATAAGGGCCCAAACACCCATTCCACCATATAATAGAGCCCGAGAGACATATTGCTGGGAAAAAACAACTCGAAACAAAAAGATCATGGAGCATCAACAACACAGCTTAGCCGAAGACAACAAAGATCATGGAGTAGACAGCGCAGCTATCCAAAACAAACAGAAAGATCAAAGGCCACAACGCAGCTCACCAAAACAAGCATCATGGGGCATCTCTGGCATGAGAGAGCTCCTAGATAGCGCATCAAGCCACCAAAACTATTTACGGTTACTCTGTTGTCAAAAGCAGAAAACTTTGATCCCATGCTTGCCTAGAGGGCATCAAATTAGTTAACAATGCATATCAGGAAGATTATGACTCTGAGCCTCTTAGAGCTCAGGAGCATTGTAAATAGGCTATAAATAGCTAAAAGTAGGATGTAATAGAGGTTCAACTTTTGGAGACTATTCCTCCTTTGTTCATTCAGGCTTCTCATCTTCATTCTAGCAATATAAGCTTCTTTTTCCATTATATGTTCAGTGTCCATTCTCTTTGCTATTCTACAATTTCACTTGAACAGTTTGTTCATGTTTTCTATGTGTCTAAGGCCAGATAACTGTCATCTTATCTCTGCTTTGATATATTAGATTTGCAAGCTCCTTTGTTGCCTGTAGCTAGCCATCCATATGTGGTCATATATGCATCTACCAGTACAGTCAATATTCTCTTTTGCTGCCTGTAGCTAGCCATTCGTTTATGTTTATGTATGCAATCTGTTGGTACAGTCATTATTCTCCATCTATCCATTGAATTTATAACTTGTTGAGCATTAGTGGTCTAAAGCCTTGTATTGGTGAGAGCGTTCATGCATGCATTGAGTGAGAACATAGCTAAAATGGTTATCTAACTTGATTTAAACCATCATTTATTCCAATATTTCTAAAAACAATGTTGAAGATTATATGTTACTAGGCATCTCCGAGCTGCAACCTAGGAGAGTTTCTTGGAGTGATAACATAATTGGCACCATTGCCGGCGAGAGGAAACTAAATATCAGCTTCCTTGGTATACGACATAGATCTAGCTTTGATGATAGACAATGCCTGGGCACCTTTCTTGTTGTAATCATCTATCTGGTGACTCTACTGGAGGTTGAATCTCTTGGTGACTCCACTTCATAGTTCTGGCTCGGTTTGTGAGGCATACTCAGAGAAATTCTCAAAATCTACAAGCTGACCTAGTACCTGACCCTGAAAAAATCATCAAAGAGAGAAATGTATTGTAGAAAGGAGCATCGGGTTCAGGTAAACCTAAACAATCTCCTATATCTCTTCAAAAAAGGTTTGTAATAGAACAAATACATGTTGAGAGTATAACATCTAATACTAGTAGTAAAGAAAAACTCGTAGAGATTCGTAAAGCTCCTTATTCTTTAGGTTCTCCTTTTCTTGTAAGCCCTGTTATCGCTCAGGTTGTTCCCTTTGACTCCTAAGGGAATACGGCCGAGGTAACCACAAACCAATCTTTGGACTGTAGGTCCTAGCCTACCAGTAGTCAGAAAGGGCTCTCTCTTTGGGATTTAGCTTTGTTTAAGGGTGATTTTGGGCTAGATATGATGCACATGGGTTTTGTTTGAGTTTGGTGGGATGGTGATCTCAGACAAAACTGGGATGCAAGTGTATGACTGTTTTTTCCATTGGGCAATGGAGTCACTGCAAGTGTGATTACTGAAAGAGTTTCTTGGTGAAAAGGTAGTACCACAGAGCGGGATAGGCAGGCTAGGAACAAATTTCAAATCTGGTAATGATGGAATGAGGTCAGGGAATGAAAGGCAATCAAGAATCTTTCATTATACTAGTAGATGGAAAATTGATGAATATTGTGCAGGAGCAATTAAGAATTCCTAAACAGTATTCAAAATGAGAGAACCAGTGCAAACATGAGCAATTAAGAATTCATGTTTATGACTAATCCTGAAGAAAAAATAATAAATAATAGAGATTGAACATAAGGTGCACTCAAACAAATCTTATGCTATTCTTCTTCTCTGATACCAAGATCATGAAACATAGATGAGATTTACAAAATAGAAAACATAAGACAGTTTAGTATAACTTATTATTCCATAGCATGACACAGGAATTCTGTAGCAAGTCCCAGAACATCCAATCCACCTTCAGATCATTCAGACACAACGAACTTCAATAGCCATTTGTATTAACATATTCTGATATCTTACAGTGAAGTTCAAAACGAAGAAATCATCAACCAACCCACCAACCAGCCACCCTTATTACATTGTTCAGGGCTGTATTTATAGGCAAAATATCTACAAAAATAGATCTGATAGAAGATCTAAGGAAAACAACTGCAATTAACCTAACTTCTCTTACAAGTAATGTAAAAAATATCTATCTAATGCTGCGCTAGGGGCAGTTGTTACAAAAATGAGGCTATGTGTCCTTTAGTGTTATGCGCTGGCCATTTATCATAACTGCGCATTGGTCTTTGCTCCACTGCTCTTGAGCGGCTTTGATGTGCATTAACTGTGATCTGAGAGCCTTCAGTAGCTTCACCGCTTTCTTTGACTTTGATGGAGGCTTTTAATGTTCACCTGCTTTGATATTGTCGATCTGATACTCTTTGCCACTTCACTGATACGTTTTTAATTGAATCTGGGCTTTATCTTTCCTCTGATACTCTTTAACACTTGAATCAGGACTCTCTTTCTCTACTGATCCTCTTTAAACTGTTAAATCTACCTTTTTATCTCCTTTCAGCAAAAATAGCTACTGCAAACCATGCGCTGGACTGGGGCTTTCCATTTTGGCCCTTTTTGCTGATCGCGCATCAAAAACTGCCCCTGTTTTTCATTCCG
Source organism: Pinus taeda (assembly GCA_000404065.3). Lineage (NCBI taxonomy): Eukaryota > Viridiplantae > Streptophyta > Pinopsida > Pinales > Pinaceae > Pinus > Pinus taeda. The sequence continues at coordinate 119,028 of APFE031142673.1, read as the reverse complement.
GGCTTCCTAAGCAGTGATTTTCCCTTTGCGCGTTTTTCTCAGTGGCGATGTCAGCATGATGTCAGCGGTGGTACGGCGGATGACGTCAGCATGACGCTAGCGGTGGGACCCAGTACGACGAATGACGTCAGCGGGGTGACATGGATGATGACATCAGTGGGGGACATGGCGCAGGTACAACACAGTGGCAGGCGACGTGGCGGCATCGTCATGCGGTGACGTAGGCAAGCGGGCAGGGTGGTAAGCGGTTTGCATTGGACCTCTTTTGGTACAGGAGTGGTATGTGTCAGGGGCGGCTCGATGCAATAGGAGGCCGACAGCTGTCCTGGTGTACGACAGTGAAATCATCGACCATCGGGTGCTATCGTACTGCTATGAAGGGGCGCCCGATATTCATTAGGGCCGTCGGATCTGGGAGGGCCGATCCTACGGTGGATGGGAGGGCAAAGTGATCGGGGTTTAGTGGAAAAGTGCGCTCGATAATCGTTAATTATTCATGGCTGCGGGTGGTTAAAACCTTAGGTTTTTGGGCTTAATGTGTTTTGGCGCGGGAGCATAGTTATTCGTTCAACCAAGTGTTTAAACGAAATCTATAATAATATGTATGCACGGAGGGTAATGGTATGGTTTTATGTGTGGGGGGGGGGGGGGGGGGGTTAATATGGTTATTTATTTAACCAGAAGTTAAATAAATCCCAAGGATAATGGACGCGGAGGGGCTAACAATGGTCCCAAATGGACCTAAGGTTTCTCGACTTTACTGATATAGCTATAGTTGCCATGGGGGGGAATATTTAGTGTTATTTGAGGTTTTTATATAGTTTCTTGCAGAATAGGGGTAGGGAAGATGATTTAGGGAGCTACATAATAGGGTTAGATATTAATATGAGGTCTTTTGGAATGAAAAGGAGGGGATGCATGCTAAATTGTGGAAACTTAAGCATGGGGAAATGAATGGATTGTGTAAAGATTATTTTTTACACAAGAAATGTGGCTTCTTTTGACTAAGTCAACTAAGATGTCAACTTAGTTTCTAACAAGGATGGAGTGAAATTGGACTAGTTGGGTAGATCCCAAGGTCCTCAAGGGGATGTTAGTGAGTGATTTGGGAAATAAGAAGAAGGGGGAGTTAGAGATGCCTTGCTTGATCTGATCAAAATGAAAAAGTGCCTCAAAATTGTGATCTGGATAAATATAACACTTGAAAACATGAAATGGATCACATAGCTTGATTTCTGCAACCACAAAACTACTTACCGAGCCTACTTTACCTAGAATTTTTCTTCTTTTGGTCTGGGTGCACTTGGACTAGCAAAGCCAACTTTTTAACTTTTTCTTTTTTACCGTCCTCCTATCTACATCTATACTTATTTCATCCAGGGGCTCAGATTAGGCTGTTGAGCACCCTTGCTTCTCTACCTATCTAAGAATTTGCCAAGATTAAGCTATTTGGACAGATAATGATTCTCTATATTCTACAACAGGAAATTGAAACCTAGGGAGACAAAGATTAAGCTGTTTGGACCTCCCTTTAACTAAAAATTCTTCAAAAAAGGAATTACTCATCAAAATTGGAATACAGCAGAGGCACTTAGACCAGCACACTCTCATGGACACTTCTTTGGCCTCAGTAACAAATATGGAACATTGCAGCTTGTACAGTATGACATATTTGGCATGTAAAAATGTTGATCATGAAAGATGAATACCTACTATGATCAGGAGGCTAACAAGCCCAAAGAAAACCTCACCTCCTATCCATCATACTCCTTTAGTCCTGTCAGTCACTCCTCAGCCCTCTATCATTTAGATTGCCAGTACTCTTTTAACAACCACAACTATGGCAGGTCCATAAGCACCTACCAAAATGGAAAGAATCATAGCTACTAGGTATGGACCTCTAATACTGCCCACTCCTTTGAATGCCATGCCTACTAGAGAATATCAGAAATTTAGGCCTAAGTTCACTGGGACTGAAGGTGTTACTGCTGAAGAACATCTTGAGTCATTCTATAGCTATGCTGATAATCTACACATTAGTGAAGATGATGTGTGGATGAGATTCTTTGTCTAAATCCTAGATCAAGAGGCTATAAAATGGTTGAGAGAACTAATCCCAAGATCTATAGCAGATATTGAATCTTTAGATGATGCATTCCTAAAGCATTGGGGGGATAAGAAGGATCTCCTCTACTACCACACTGAGTTTAGGAACTTAAAGAGGGAAAATGGTGAGTTGCTGTTTGATTTTAATAAGAGGTTTAACCGTACGTACAACAAGATACCAGTTGAATTAAAACCCACCACTACCTCTTCTAAACTTACCTATGCCAATGCTTTTGATTTTGACTTCTGCCTACTGTTGAGAGAGAGGCAATGTGCTACTTTGGCTGACATGTAGGATGCAACCTTGGAAGTGGAATCAAACATCATGGCTACAAAGAAGCTCAAGGGAAATGTTGATAGAAGAAGACAGAGGGGCGAATCTTCATCATCCTATGATCCTAAGATAGATAAAATGACCAAAATGATCGAGTCATTAGCCTCTGAAATCTCTAAATTGAAGGTTGAGTAGCACCCAGGGAAAGGAAGAGTACCTAATACCTTTGCTCCTAGAAATCAAAACCCAAATCCATATATAGGATATTTTGCAAAGAAATAAAGACGCTAATGAAGACCAAAGGGTGAAGGCTCCTTTGCAAAATGCAGTCATGGAAGAAGAGTAGCTTGAAGAAGATGATGAGATCCATTATCTAGAAGACAAAGGCAATGCTTCCTTTGTGACCTCAACTGCCTATGAAAAGTCATTATGCAATGACAAGATTAGCCAAGAATGGGATGGTGATGCTATTCTACAAACTGTAGATCAACAAAGATATAATTTGAGGTCAAAGATAAATAATTCCAAGGAAACTCCTGTTCAAAGAGTTGTTGTCCCTGTAGTACAGCAAGCTAATAAGCAAAAGCAACTGGTAGTTGATCCCATCATCCTCAAAGCTCTAGCACATGAGGTAAGAGGCCTTGACAAGTCTCCTTCTCCTTTTAGTTTTCAATCAGAAATTCTAAAGATAAGAATACCTATGCATCTGATTGAATTAGTGAATAATTAGTCTTTCAAAAGATCCATCCTCGAGGTCCTTGAGCCTAAAGCCATCCAAGCCTCAACTGACTATGTAAATCTACAAGATGACAAGCTAGTTGTTATTCTTAGCCCAATGATTGAAAATTGTGAAGACAGCTCCCCATCATTCTATGTCTCTCTAACTATTCATGAAAAAATCCTTCACAACTGCCTTTTGGACACTAGAGCCATCCATAATCTAATGCCCAAGGCTATCATGGATGAGTTGGGTCTTGACATCACTAAGCCTTATCATGACCTATTTTCTTTTGACTCTAGAAAAGTGAAATGTCTAGGATTCATCAAGGACCTAGCCATCACTTTGTCTCAGCTACCTATGAAAAGCATGATCATGGATATTGTGGTAGCTGATGTACCCCCTAAGTTTTGCATGTTACTTTCCAGAGGTTGGCTCAAGAGATTAGGTGGATCATTACAAAATGGTTTGTTTTATGCTACTATCATAGTTTTTGGAGGTGAGAGAAAGAGATTATATAGAGAGGCGCAGTTGGCTTATATCATCAGCGATGAGAAGAACCATACTAATCATCCCATATATTCTATTAACACTGATTTTTTAGAATGTATTCTTCATATTGAAGAATACCAGTTGGCATCCATGCAGCTTAAAAAACTAGTTTCCCAAATCGCTGAAGAAGAAGGCCCACAGATTTGGGACATGTTCTTCGATGGAGCTTGCTCTAAAGAAGCTGAAGGGGTAGATGTAGTCCTTGTGTCCCCAACATAGGAATATATTCATTTATCTTTCAAATTAACCTTTCAGATCACAAACAACATAGCATAGTATGAAGCTTTGATTCTGGGCTTAAACGCTGCTAAAGAAATGGGTATCAAAGGCCTGAAAGTGTTTGGAGATGCAGACCTCATTATTCAGTAGGTCAATAAAACTTTCCAAGCTAAGCATCCAAGGCTAAAAGCATATAGAGATGAGGTGTTGAGGCTCAAGGATTCTTTTAATGATTTCAACGTTTCTTATATTCCAAGAATGAAGAATTAGCTTGCCGACTCCCTTGTTGTCCCTGCTAGCATGTTTATTTCTCCTTTGCCTCCTAAATTGACCTATGAAGTTCAAGTAAAATACAAACCGTCTCTGCCTGACAATGTCAAATATTGGATAGTTTTTGAAGACGATGAGGAAATTAACAGGTTTTTGCAATTCATGGAGGAATTTGCTGAAACACACATCGATCAGGAAAATGAAGCCATGGGAGAATGTGGCCAGCCCAAGTTAAAAAATGAGATCGGCCAAGGAAGCATCACCTAGCTGCCTAGTAATCACATACCAAAAGGATTGGTACCTCCAGAGAAGCTTTTCGATCATAACGATGTTCCCTATAAGACGACCAAAACAGAGAATGAGTTTGCTATTTGTAAACACAATTTGGGGAGCCCAACCCATCCGAAATTCATCAATCTATCCACTCATTTGTCTTCTACCCAGAATTTTGAGTATTGCACCCTTATGAAGCAATTCGCTGATATTTTTGCATGGGAATATAGTGATATTAAAACCTATGATACAAACATCATTCAGCACAAGATCCCATTGAAAAAGAATACTACCCCTTTTAAGCAGAAATTAAGACCTATCAGCCCTCTCTTATTGTCTTTGATTGAGAATGAGATCAAGAAGCTGTTGGATGCCAAAATTATAGTTCCCCTAAGGTATTCAAATTGGATAGCTAACATTGTGGTAGTAAGAAAGAAAAATGGAGAAATTAGGCTTTGTGTTGACTTCAAAAATCTGAACAAGTGACCTAAAAAAGATAACTATCCCCTACCTAAGATGGAACACTTGCTGCAAAGAGTTTTAGGGGCTACAGTCATGTATTTCTTAGATGGGTTTTCAGGTTACAATCAGATTGATGTACATCCTGAAGATCAGGAAAAGACCGCCTTCACTACTCATGGCACTTTCATGTACTCCAAGATGACTTTCGGACTAATGAATGGGGGGCCTACTTTTCAGAGGGCCATGGACATAGCCTTCATGGGGGAGAAGGAAAAATTTGTCCTTATTTATCTTGATGACATAACTATATTCTCGAATAGCCACAAAGACCATTTACATCATTTGAAGAAGGTCTTCCTAAAGTGCAGACAATTTGGAATTTCAGTGAACCCAAAGAAGTCATAGTTTGCTCTAGAAGAAGGCAAACTTCAGGGACTTATTGTTTCTACTGAATGTGTGAATATTGATCCAGCAAGGGTTCAAACCATTCAGACATTGTCCATCCCAAGGTCAAAAAGGGACATTCAATCCTTCTTTTGTAAGATTAACTTCGTAAGGAGGTTCATTCCAAACTTTGCAGAGCTTGTAAAGCATATTACTTCCAAGTTAAAGAAAGGAGTAGAAATAAAATGGATAGATGTTTCAAGAAGCTCTTTTGAAGCCATCAAGCAAGCTATCATGGAAGCTCCCACTCTAATCAACCTAGATTACACTAAGAAGTTTTGTATCTTCTCTTTTACCTCTTATTATACATTTGTAGCAATTCTGTTGCAGAAAAATGATGAAAGCATAGAGCACCTTGTGGCATTTTTCAGCAAAACTTTAAGGGATGTTGACCTAAGGTATGACCTTATTGAAAAACAAGCTTATGCTCTCATAAAGTCTTTAAAGGCATTTAGAATTTATATTCTGCATTCCAAAGTAGTTGCATATGTACCTTCAGCTTCAGTAAAAGATGTCTTAACTCAGTCAGATATTGATGGGAAGAGAGCTAAATGGATTGCAAAATTCATAGAGTTTAACATAGAGGTGAAGCCCACTAAGCTTGTCAAAGGCCAGGGCTCGGCTAAATTTATGGCTGAAGAAAATTGCAGCTTTTTAGATATAAATTCCATGAGTCTGAATTCAGATGATGAGTAGACAAAGGGAGCAGCAGAAGAGCAAAAGCAGAATCAATGTTTGGCTGAAAATCTAGCCACATGTGAATGGTATTACAACATAGTTCATTTTTTGCAAAAGCTAGAAGTCCCTTCAAGGCTTAGCTCAAATCAAGATCTTGCCATTAAACTTAGATCAGCCAAATTCTACATTAATAAAAATCTGCGTTATTGGAAAGACCCATCAGGAATCCTCTTGAGGTGTCTACATAAAGAACAATCTGTGGAAGTCATATACCAATTCCATTCTAGCATCTGTGGAGGGCATCATTATTTCAAAACTACAGCTCACAAAATGTTGAGTGTTGGATATTATTGGCCTACTCTATTTTGTGATGTGTTTTCTTTTGTAATATATTGTGACAAGTGCCAAAGGTTTGCAGGAAGACAGTAGCTAAAATATCTGCCCTTGAAGCCAATACATGTCAATGGTCCCTTCCAATAGTGGGGCTTGGACTTTATAAGTGAGACCAACCCACATTCCAGTGGCCAACACAAATGGATCTTAGTAGACACTAATTATTTCACCAAGTGGATTGAGGCTATACCCACGAATGTCAATCATCAAGTTTTCATAAAGTTCTTGAATGAGAATATTTTCACTAGATTTGGTTGCCCAACCAAACTGGTCATTGAGAATGTAGCAGCTTTCAAGGCAAAATAATTGGTGGACATGATTGAATCCATGGGAATTTAGGTGGTGCATTCTACCTCCTATTATCCTCAATGAAATGGCCTGGCAGAATCAACTAACAAGAGTCTGGTAAGGGTAATCAAAAACTATTAGAGGACAAAAAAAAGAGCTAGGATTCCAAGTTGAAGTTTGCACTATGGGCTGACAGATCTACCATCAAAAATTCCATAGCGAATTCTCCATTCAAACTGGTTTATGGTGCTGATGTTGTTTTCCCCATCCAACTCATTCTCCCTATGGCTAAATTCATGCAAGAAGAATGAGATGAAGAGAATGATATGGTAAGAAGAATGAATAACCTGGTTGAACTACAGCAAATCAGAGAGCAGCTGGTTGAGAAGTCAAAAGCTCATCAGAAGAAAATCAAAGAAACCTTTGACAGGAAGGCAAAAGTGGACAATTTCCAAGTTGGTGATTGGGTGCTTAAATGGGATGCATTTAAGGAAAAGAAAGGTAATCATGGAAAGTTTGACTCCTTATGGATAGGTCTGTTTGTCATCGCTCAAAGTTAGCAGAACAATACATTCATTCTGCACAGTCTGGAAGGAGCAGATACTTTTGGTAGCCCAATAAATGGGTAGTTTTTGAAACTTTATTTTGTTTAAGGCTTTAAAGCCTTGTCATTGTAAATATGTTTTTTAGTTTTTATTTCATTACAAAATAGACTCCATGCCTAATGGAACACTAGAAGGAAGATTTGACTTTGCTTTTCAGGAAATGCATTGATCTGTGATCCTTGAAACCTCATAGGGAGGATTTCATCCCCAGAAGGAGCCAGTGTTAGCCTTGCTGGAAAAAGGCCAACAAATAGATCCATATAGGCTCTTAGAGTCTCCAAATTTGCTTAAAATCATGCCAATGGATCCATTAATGCTCTTCAAATCTTCAAGTTTTGCTTAAAGATCATCCAATGATCAAAATCCGCGTAAGAGGAAAGCCCTTGGAAGGGTAGAAATGCACTATCGGGAGGCTAAAATGTTTAAAAGACCATGAAAAAAACCCACAAACACAGGCTTAAACAGTGAAAGAACAGCTGCCATTAGATTTGGCTGATCAACGGCCCAGATCTAACCAGCTAATCGCAATTGGCCAAGCAGAGGGAACAGTCTAAAGGCAGGGACATGACACAACCAATCAGTGATCGCCGATGATCGTGTCGGTGGGTCGTGGCAGTGGAGAACATATGTTATGTTATACAAAGGCCCGGGCATTGAGTGATTAGTGATTGCGATTTATTGCATCGCTATGTCGCATTGACAATATACCATGGGCGGGGCCTATGCACATACATACGGGTGACCCGATGGGCTGGACTCGATGGCTATATACTCCATATTGCATAGATTTTCAGGTTCGAAGAAAGCCATTTTTCAATGTTTTTTGCATTTTTTCATTATTTTAATGAAATACAAAGGGAACGGAGGACAATGCCAATGCGATAAAACTCAGACCCTAAAGGGTTTCAGAATAAAAATATATATATATTGAAGTTTGTGCAAGCCCAAATTTTAATGTCTTTCATGTATTTTCGTTGTATAACGAAAATACAAAGGGAGCATTAGCCAGTGCGATAGCGATGGAACCTAGAACTGATGAGTTCCAGGAGGTGAAATACATAATTTTTTAAGTCCACCAAAGTCCTTTTTTAATGATTTTCAACATTTTGGCACATTTTTAAAAACACAAAGAAATCACGAAACAGGAAACATTTCAGGCGGGCCATGGGCGGTAAGTGGTTTAGGCTGAGTTCCGACCGATGCCATATAGCTGCTGCCACGTGTCCAAGATGAGGAGAGAGAAAACCACCCTCATCAGGTGGTTAACTCTAGTACAAAAGAGGCACCCAAAAAGGATCATCCCTATTGGATCTGGGACTCCTAGATCAACAGTGGAGATGTGTTATCATTGCAAGGGCAGACATAAGAGGAAAATAAGCCATATCTAAGGATTTCTTAAGTCCGAAAACGATAGAGATGGGCAAGATTTTCACAATGTTGCTACATTTTCTATTTAAAACAGAAAACAATCATGTATTAACAGAAAGGGGCCTTTTAAAGGGATTATAAGGGCTCGAAGACCCATTCTACCATATAACAGATCCTGGGAGACATATTGTCGGGAAACAGCAACCCAAAACAGAAAGATCAGGGAGCATCAACAACACAACTTAGCCGAAGACAACAAAGATCATGGAGTAGACAGTGCAACTATCCAAAACAAACAGAAAGATCAAAATCCACAGCGTAGCTCACCAAAACAAGCATCATGGGGCATCTCTTGCATGAGAGAGCTCCCAGACAGTGCATCAAGCCACCAAAAATATTTGAAAGTGGTTACTTTGCTGTCAAAAGTAGAAAACTTCGATCCCATGCTTGCCTAGTGGGCATCAAATCAATTAATAATGCATATCAGACATATTAAGACTCCAAGCCTCTTAGAGATCTGGAGCATTGTAAACAAGATATAAATAGCTGAAAGTAGGATGTAATAGAGGTTCAACTTTTGGAGATTATTCCTCCTCTGTTCATTCAAGCTTCTCTTCTTCATTCTAGCAATATAAGCTTCTTTTGCCATTATATGTTCAATGTCCATTCTCTTTGCTGTTCTACGCTTGCACTTGAACAGTTTGTTCATGTTTTCTATATGTCTAAGGCTAGATAACTATCATCTTATCTTTGCTTTGATATATTAGATTTTCAAGCTCCTTTGTTGCTTGTAGCTAGCCATCCATATGTGGTCATATATGCATCTGCCATTACACTCAGTATTCTCTTTTTCTACCTATAGCTAGCCATTCATTTATGTTTATGTATCCAATCTATTGGTACAGTCGGTATTCTCCATCTATCCATTGAATTTATAACTTATTGAGAATTAGTGGTCTAAATCCTTGTATTGGTGAGAGCATTCATGCATGCATTGAGTGAAAACAGATCTAAAATGGTTATCTAACTTGATCCAAACCATTATTTATTCCAATAGTTCAAAGAACAATATTGAAGATTATATGTTACTAGGCATCTCTAAGTTGCAATCTAGGAGAGTTTCTTGGAGTGATAATAGATACCATACAAATTTTTGGAACCTAAGGTTATGTTTTTTCGTCATACCTCTGGATATTATAGAGATAATCAATGAAAGGATCAATTAAGGAGAGACAACTAGTCAAGTGGCAAACTAGTAGATCAATTGAATGTACATTTGACAAAGTGGTCAATGGATCAGTTGGATGGTTGACTAGTAAATGAGTTAATTAAATGGTCAATGGAGTCAACTAAGTGGTTGAAGCAATTCAATGTATGGTTGGGTCAACTTGGGTAGTTTGTTATACAATGAGGATAGGATTGAATAGAAAAATCAAGTTGTCGATGAAACACTTTGGATTCACAAAAATAGTTTAAATTGCTTATGCTCATTTGTGGACCAAATATTCTATAATTCAAGCAAGATAGCTAGACTTGGAAACTATAAATGAAGGACCCTATGTTATGGGCATGGTATACATGGAAAAACAACATGATTTTTATTCAAATCATGCATTGTGATGTTATTATCAAAATGTGTTGTTCTTAAGTGTTGCACAATGTATTTAGACACCACCCATCATCTTATATCATAATTACTCTTCTATTTATTTAATTATATTGTCTTTTCTATTCTTTGCTCTCGGGTTCCCTTCATACCAAACATGGCATTAGAGCTACAAGTTTTGACCTAGCCTTGTTATATTTAAATCCTGCTTAGCTAGGTCATACATTAATTAACTCTAGGCTAATTAATTTATTAACTGGAACCTAATTTAGAGTATATCAATTCTATTATAAATCCAAATATGGCTTTCAATATTGATCTTGTCATTTTGGATGGATGAAATTGTGCTATTTTGGAACCATATTTGGAAACCTTACTAAAGAGAAATGGGTTATGGAGGTATATGAACACCACTATTCTAATTTGAGTGATAACCATATGAAGTTTGTCATTGATGGAAAGGAATATGAGTTTGATAGGTTCATTACAACCTATATTTCTTTGAAGATTAATTTTCATTTGAGTGGGACCAATTGTCCTTATGGGGTCTAGAAGAAACTAAAGTTGTTGTTTGATAAAGTTGATGAAAGCTAGGTCATGTAGTTAGAGAAATATTTGATATCTCTTGATCCCCATTCCTTTTAAAGACTTTAGGACTATCTAACTCATGTTAAAGAGATACCATTAAAGTTTGGAGAATGTGGGAATAATTTTTCAAGTAAGGATAAGAAAATTCTTGAACTAGTCCTTATGAATTTGATAACACCTTGTCTTGTGTTTTGTTACCAAGTGGATATTATGCAAGGGATATGATAAGGGCTACACCTTCGGCACCTTATATGAATTTTTACTATCTATGACCAACAAAGGTTTTTTGATGAAGGGAAGCTTGATAGTAAACACTAGGCTCACTTTCTCAAAGGAAAGTGTTATCACTCAAAAATTTCCCTATGGTTGTCATGTTGAGTTTAAAGAAATAATAGAGGTAACCACAAACCTACTTTTGAGATGAGTATCTAGCCTTCCTAATTCTCAAAGAGGGCTCTCACTTAATGATTTAACTTTGTTGGATTAATTGATTTTAGGCTAGTTATTTAAGCTTGGTTGGGTTTTGATTTGATTTGGTGGTGGAATCACTGATTTAGATGGATAGATAAATGTATCTTTACCATTGGGCCATGGAATCCAAATGTCAAGAAAACAAGACTGAATTGAGTTCTAAAGATAGTCTTCACAAGGCATGGTAGCTGAGTAAATTTAGATATTTTAGGCTGGATGGTGAAGTGGTTTTTCAATCGGGGTCGAGGAGCAGTTAAGGATTCCTCAAACCGGATAATGAGGAAAATGAAAGAGGTCAATCGAAAGTAGGGAGCAATGAAGAATTCCCTACTTTGGATATCAGGAGCAAACATCAAAATGAATAATTGTTCAAGACAGAGTGTACTTAAACAAATTTTGTAGTAACATTCTAGTTATTTCATTCAAATTGGAAAACATGTAAGTATGTGAAATAGTTAAGAAAATAACAACTTAGCAAATGAAAGATACTTCACTGAGGTGGCCCAACACATGAATCCTGTAATGCAATGCCTTTATTACTCAATACAGTCTACTAACTTGAAAATGTTACAATAAACCCTTAGGTTTTAGATCAATATAACTATAGAAATGTTCAGGAATCCACCCCTAATACTTCAAATTATGAAGTATTTATACCAAAAACTATTACAAAATATCCTAAACTATTTTAGGCATTATTCAAGGAAAAAGAAATATCTTCATGCAAGAAGATAGAGATAGATATGTAATTGATGCAAGTTGTCCCTTTTTTATTGTTTGTTGTTGGTTTTTCTTTGATATTATGTTGCTTTTTCTCTCTTGTTGTTTGTTTTCTCGCTGACTGTCTCTTATACTTCCTTTTACTAATACTCTTTCACCTTTAAACTTTGTTACTATTTATTGTTTTACCTTGAATGCTACTGACTGCTCTATTTTACCTTTCATCTTCATAGTAAGTCATTCAACTTTTCCCAAGACTCTACATCTGGTAATTTAGTATTTACCATTTTTCTGTAGATTTCATCAGTTTCTGTGTATTTTGCAAAAGTAGGCTTGTTTGTAAAGAGATGTTTTACCTCACATTGGAGGTAAAAGAGGTTCTCAAAAGTCTGATAAGTAGGAATCCCTTTCATGGAGGAATTGTTGGCTTGTTCCTTTGCCACTTATCTAATTTTCTTATCATAGTCTTCATGTGCCATCAACCTGTCATTAATAACCAATGGATCAGGCAGACCTTTCTTCCTCAAAGAATCAAATTTCACCATAAATTTGGCTATTGCTAGCTCCATTGTTTGGCATTTCTCCTCAAGTTGTATCATCAGGTTCCTCTTGGTGATTACCTTATTTTCTTCTAGTATGGTCCCAATTCTACCAGCTATTCCAAGCTCCTACAATTCATACTTTTTCTTTGAGTTAAGGAACTGGATTATTCTTAAGGCTTCTTCTCGCTTATTCCCAAGTTCGGCTCTTACCCTTTGAATTGCCTCACCAACTTCTTTGACCAAATAAGTTTTCTCAAATATCACCTATATAGAAGGAAAAATATCATTAACGGAGTTAATGATATTGGCCCATAGTTGTCACTTTTCTTGGGGCAAGTGGTTCTTTCAATGTCAATTCTTTCTCTAACTTTTGTATCCTCTTAGTCAATCTATTTGACTTCTGTGTTTCATTTTTAAGCATGATTTGTGCAAACTTCTTTTCATCCTCTAGACCTTTTACTTGTTCCTTAAGTCTATTTATTTCATTGATTTGGATGGACATATCCTGCATAGCTTTGATTAGTTTACCTGCTTCATCGCTAGGATGAGTTGTTGCTATTGTTGAACCTGTTGCTAATGTAGTTGCTGATGTAGTGGGAAGTGATGTAGCTACTGGAGCTGTTGTGGTCACTAAAGTTGCCAAAGTAGAAGGAACTGTTGTAGTAACTGTAGGAATAGTAGTGACAATAACTGCTTCCATGCTAGCTTATTTCTCCTACACTAACTTATCCATCTCATTTTCCATTTTTTTTAATTAAGCATTTAACTAAAGAATGAGGTCCATCATCTCATCTTTTTGGCTTTGATTCTCTATAACTTCCTTGGTCTGTGGATGTTTAGAAGGAGGCAATTTTAGTTGCTTCTTCAATGCAATAATGTCTTCATTCCTCTTTTTTATGAGATTTTCTACTGCATTGATGTAATTTGGATTATAGCCAATCTCAATAACCAAGTCTTCTAGTGATTTAATTATGTTATCATTTGCTTGTGAGGATGCCTTCTCTAGTTTAAACTATGCTATGATATTCTCTAGAGAATTTTGAAGTTTTTGTACACTCATAGCTTTGTTGGTCATAGTTGATTATATCATTTCTCTTGCTTGCTTATGAATCTCAATTTGATATATAGGGTGAACATTCTTGGCCAAAACTTCAAATTCTGTCTTTTTGTAATCTGCTAATGACTTAGGATGTTGTACTATGGGCTGCAAAAATATCATTTGCATTTTTGTTGTTTTAAGGTGAAAAGCTGAAAGTAACCTATTATGCACTAGGAGTTTGTTTGAAATATTGAGCATAGGTTTCAACTTTCAATGCTTCATTTCTCAACTTGATTTCTTTATATTTCTCCTTTATGTCTTTTTCTATATCCACTAGTTTGCTTGATGAAGAGACTTCAATACTATGCTACTTTTGAATAATCTGAGTATTAGAGGTTGAAGGCTGATGAGTTTCCTATGAAATTACTAGAGCTGTATTCTCTTTAACCATTGTGTAAGTATCAATGATTTCAATTGAGTCAACTGTCTCTTCTTTCTCATTTACAAGATTTAGCTTGGACTTCTTCCTATAAATAATTTCAAATTTGTCATCTGTTGTATCTTTGTTTGAGCAAGAGCCTTCTTCCCTAGTCCTTTTTTCATTTTTGTCCTATAGGGCTGGAGTATGTAGAATGGAACTAGTATCCATCTATTTCTCCATATCCATTAAGGTGTTTTCCAACCACTCTGATTGGTTGACATATTTTTCAATCTCTGGCTTGGAATCATGCATAAAATGGTTCAATTTAAACTTGAGTCTCAGTTTGTTTATGACACCCAAAGGATCATACCACCATTTGAAACTATCACTGAATTTCATTTCTTGTAAACATCTTTCTGCTTCCTCTCCAACCTCCCTATTATTGCAGATAAAAGGACCAAGCTGGTTTTCGATTTTAAACTGTGTTTTCTTCCTGGCTGATAGAAAATTCACATCATATTAATATATGACCTTCCTGATATACTCTAATGCAAATATTCTCATGGGGAGATATTTGGGAAACTTATATGGAGTGAGTTGACATCCATACACCCTTACTTCAGTGTGGTTCTGGTATAAATACCAATCCCCTATTCTACTATGTTTGGACAACTTTAAAACTCTCTTTATCTCATCACTGACCCTAGGTTGATTGCTACTACTTAGCATGTTAACCACTGGGTGAACAATGAATCAATCAACTCCTTGTCGCTGAAAACAATGGAGTATTTTTGGATTAAGGGTGTCCAAAAGATAACAGATCTAGGATGGCCCTTAGAGTCCAGTTTTTGGATGTTAACTATAAACCTTTCTAATTGGACGTATAGAAACATATGGAATAATACTGAAGAGTATTTGAATACTCTTTCATTTGGCAATCTGATCAATTGATCATGGATTCTGTCTGCTAAGAACTGGGCAAAATTGAAAATTGTCACTGGAGGGTTTCCTGGGAAAAAAATAGAAAGGAAACCAAGTATAGGCTCATCTACATGTTCATAAGTAGTATATCCTAGAATATAGGACAACATGGTTACAATCTGTCTGGCCCTTTCAGAGAAAATGGTGGCAAAATATGAAGGGTTGTCTGTAGGAACTTGGACATTTTCTAGGAAGAAAGTTTGAAAAATTTGGGATCCCTTGGGAAGGTCCAGATTTAAGTACATATCAAGTAGGTTTTCAATAGAAAATGGGGCTTCATTAGGCTTTGGCTGGATCTGCAACATTTCATTTATTGATCTTGCAGTGATTGTGAACAAAATTTGTTGATTAGGAGAAGCTATGGCTCTTTGACTTGGGATATCACAGAGTTGGCATAGGTGGATGATTTCAGGGAACTGGTATACCTGTGGGAACAAGTATTTGGGAAAATTTGACTCCCATAGCTGAATATCAAAATTCTGGTTAAGGAATTTGGCTTTGCTCCAACAGTGGAGTTTTAACAGATTGCTAGGGGAGGCTGTATCTTTGATCTGGAAATCTCTATCGGCCAATGGGAGGTGGCCAACATCTAGGTGAGGAGTTTGTAGGGGTTTTGCATCCAAAATTCTTTGGGAAGCCATAGATTCTTTAATTTTATTCAATTTATCAGTATCTAGCTTAGGAAGTAGGCTTAGGTCCTCTTTAATAGTGTGAAAAGATGAATATAGCCTACAACAAAGGGTTTGGGAGACAACATTGGCTTTCTTCAGATTGGCCAGGCTTTTAATTGGTTTAATTGATTAACTCATTAAAAATGTTGTGCAAAGCTTAAGTATAGGCATTCTGGTACTTTAGGAATACTTGGAAAATGAAGATTTGGTATGCAAACAGGTTCTCTGGGGGCATCGGACGCTTTCTGATGGTGTCAAATGGTCTTTGTACTGCTTCAAATAGGAGTCGGTAGAGGTTATTTTCGGTAATTTTTAATAGAATAATTGTGAAAAGATTTAACAAGGGTGGCTTTTTTCTTTTTTAAACCAGCTAGTGGTTAATTTTGGGTGCGAGGTTAATGGGCAGTTTCATCAAATGCGAGGAGGCGGTAAGGTGGTATATCATGCACTCAAAAGTGGTATGGTGGTACTTTTTCCGAGGACGCGATATAATGTGGGGCTGCCACGTAGCAAAAAGGTGGGCAGGGAAAAATGCGAATCTTGCATGCTTTTGAGATATTAACAGTCAGACATCGAAACACACGATATGGGATACAAGACACTGGATATGGCGGTGGGTGATTGGAGGGTTATCGCGTGCCAGAGTTGTGAGGGATCAGTCGGGGTGTGGGGTTGGGTTTAATTAAAATGTAATGGGAAGTAATATATGCGATGGATATTATAATAGAAGTGGGGACCATGGTTATTCGATGAAGGTTTATAACCCATATGCTAAGGTTTTTAGGGATTAGAGATATAATATAGTGGGAGGGTGAAATATATAAAGCGGGAATAATTGTATAAAAACTATAGGTTAGAATAATATAAAGGGTTTGGGGAATACGAGAGCGGGTGTTATAAAAACAGGTTTTTAGGGATCAGAGATATAATATAGTGGGAGGGTGAAATATATAAAGCGGGAATAATTGTATAAAAACTATAGGTTAGAATAATATAAAGGGTTTGGGGAATACGAGAGCAGGTGTTAGAAAAACATTTTGGATGAGTTAAAATGGTATCGGGGAGGGTTTTTTAATGGGGCCCAATACATTTTAACTTTTCAAACTTAGGATAAGGGGGTTTTAGTGGGTTTACAAGGGAAAATGAGATAAAATAAGGGAAAAGGTAAAATGAAGGGCAAGGGATATTTTTACAAGGGGAAATGAAGAGGGAAGGGTCCTTTGGAATCAAGAAGGGGAAATTAGTATGATATTAGTGATAAGAAACAAACCAATTGATGGTTTCCATGTCTTGTGAAATCTGCTTTTGCTGACCCTCTATTTCTCTTTCTTTTGTAAGAAAATTATTTAATTCTAAGCTTATGACTTTCCAATGGCTCATAGTAAACTGTTGAGCTCATTATTATTCTCTACCTAACTACTGATCTTCCAAGATTAAATAGTTTGGCTAGATCTTTATTCTCTATATATCAACATTAAATTTAAAGCATGAATGAATCAAGATTAAAATTTTTGACCATCATGGATTGTGGCATTTTTAACAAGCTGCACACAATCTAATTTTGCCAAGTAAAGTAAAAAGTAGTGCCATTTGAATTTGCATCACTTTCAGAATCTATTTTTAATCTCTTTTTGTGGGGTTCATATTTTATAGTCTTTTTTGATATTTTTTCTTTTATTAGCCCTTTGATTTTTCTTTTAGGACTTCACCCTCTTTACATTTTATATTTATTTTTTAATATGGGAAAAGATTTTGTAGAAAGCAAAAGTATGTACAATATTACAAGACTGATCATAGCCAATTCAAAATTATGAATCCTATTATTATAGGACCCTAATAGTGGCTCCACATGGGGATGACATTTCCTAGTGAAATGTCAAGAACTTTGAAGATCGGTAGCCTTTGAAACTTTTACTGTGCTTGCCTTGTAACTGCTTCTCTGTGATGTGCTTTATTCATACATATGATGTTGCACCTTTCAAAGCTTAGGGAGTTCTCTTCGGGCTTCAACCTCAAAAGATAATTGTCCAATCCAATCTAAACTTTGCAATGTTATATACAATGAGCAAAGTAAACAAATGAACTAATGTTAATCTGGGGACACAGAATGCTTCAGCATTCTACCATTGACTAGTCCACCTGGTAGATTTGTTCCGTCTAACTACTTCAAGAAAAATACATTGTTACCTCTGTAACCATAAATGATATAAAGGCCTTGCCATAGGAAATAAAATTTACCATGTTTACCCTTTTATTCTCTTCTAGAATCCCATTTGAGTACTTTATCACCTATGTAAAAATCATCAGCTTTGGTTTTCTTGTCAAAAATATTTTTGATTTTATCTTTGATCACTTGGGATTTGTCATAAACTTCTTCCCTGGTTTTCTGCAAATGTATTCTCTGATTTATCCTCCTTTGGATATCATTGAATTCTACCTGCAGTTCCTGGATCATCTTCATCACTGGTACTACTAAAGAGGGTGGAAAAAAACATCCATTCCATATACTAGTTGATAAGGAGATGTACTAATAGACTTTTGTGTAGTTAATTTGTCTGCCCGTAAGGCATTAACCAAATTTTTGTTCTAGGTCTTCTTATTGTCTTCTAACAATTTCTTAATGATATTAACAAGGATTTTGTTTGAGGATTCTACAAGTCCATTACCTTGAGGGTAATAGGCTGTGGAATGGCCAAGGGTAATGTGGTATTGGTTACAAAAGTTGCTCTTTGGAATGTTGCTCCATCATTCATCAATCCAAAAGGCATCGTTAAATACATGAAAGTTCCCCAGGGAGTGGTGAATGTAGTCTTTTCTTGATCTTTGGGTTGGACTAGGATTTGATTGTATCCAGAGAATCCATCAAGTAATGAAATTTTGAATGACCCTACTACCCTCTGGAGAATGTGGTCCATTTTAGGGAGGGGATAGTTATCCTTCAGTGATACTTTGTTCAAGTTTCTGAAATCAACATAGACTCTGATTTCTCCTATTTTTTTTTAGTGGTGACTTAATTAGAGACCTAATCTGAATATCTAATAGGTGCTATGATTTGTGCCTCATACATCCTTTTACTTCTTTTTCAATTAATGGCATAAGAACTGAATTAATTCTCGTAAGCTTTTGTTTGAAGGGTTTCTGATCTTCTTTGATGGCTATTTTAAGTTCAATAATGTTGGTGTCATAAGATTTGAGGTCTTCATAACTCTAGGCAAGGACATCTTGAAATTCTTTAAACAGACTTATGCATTTCAGCTGGAGGTAATGCTTTGGATAATTTAATAAGCTTAGGTTTTTCTTCTGTTCCTATGTTACATTCTTCTATGTCTGATCTTAAAGGCTCCATTTTTGGTTTTCTAGCTACATCATTTGAATCAAACAAATCTGCTAATGGGACTAATCCCTTAGGCAAAAAGTTATTTTTAAGGTTTAAAATCTCAAAATCATCATTAACTATTTCTTCTATTTCTACTTTTTCTAAGTTATCTATTTCTACTTTAGTGAATTTAGTGGGTTTATTTATATCTACAACATTTATATCTATCTCACTATTTATGATGTCATCTATTTTACAATAAGTATCTATGTTATAGTTTTAGAATTCTCCCTCAGCATTCATAAAATTATAGATTTGAGAATCTTGTGAAAAAATCTGCCAATATTTCAGATTATCAGGTATAACAGGCCTGTGTCTTACCTCTGCAGTGTACTGGTGATTGGGTTGAAAAGGTAATCTGCAAGTGCTAGCAAAAGTAGCCAGACTGTGAGCTTTCATGTTCTATTTCCTAGGAATAGCAGAAAAATCGATTTCAAGAAGTTCCTTAATCAGATCTAGAACAATTTATTTATATTGGCTAAGTCTAGGATTATTCACAAAATACTCTCCTTTAATTTGTTTTATGATTAATTCCGAGTCTCCCATGATAGAAACTCTCTTGGCTCCAAGGTTTCTTACAATTTGCAATCCTAATATCAAATCTTCATACTATGCCATGTTATTTGTGCATTTAAAGTTTAATCTAAAGGCATGACCTTCATAATTATTATTTTCCATGTTATGAATCCAAACTCCTACACTTGCTCCTAATCTGTTCACTGAACCATCAAAGTGTAGGTGCCACCTAGATTCATGAAATATATTATCATTGTCAGGTTCTTTATGTTCTTCTTTTACAACTGTGTTATTGTCTTTTCCAGTGTTTGAATTACATAAAATGAAATAATCCATATCAGAATGTATAGAATAAATAGGATAGTTATGTGGTTTATTTGTACTATTGACCATGTATTTCATTAAAGTTTCTCTATAAAGATTTTTGGGTTGACCAAACATTGAAATTGTGGCATAAGACATGTCTAACTATAGATATCCTTGCAATTTTTCTCCCCATGAGTGAGATAATAGCATTCCATTTTGGAGGGATATCAGCAACTATGATATCCATGACAATACACTTACCTGGGTATTGAACTAGAGTGACACACAAGTCTTTTATTAGGCCCATGCATTTAACTTTACTAGAATCAAAAGAGAAAATATCTTTGTATGTTCTGGTTATATCTAAATCTAATGTTTCTAGGATTGCTTTAGTTATTAAATTGTGAGGTGCTCCTGAATCTAACATAGCATTGTGTAAGATTTGATCATGAATAGTCAAGCTAATGTAGAATGGAGGAACACCACTTTTTTCATGTTTTCCATTTACCTTAGGACCAAATATTAACTCTGGTTGGTCATCATTTAGATTAACAGAGTCTTCTCCTTCATCTATATTCAGTGTTTCAATGATTTGGGCTTTGTAGGAATCATTTTTTATCAATTCTGTTAAAGGAACTGATATTTTCAATCTTGCAATTGCAGTTTGGATATTAAATAGAGTCTATGTTTTGCCTAACTGAATAATTTCCTCCTTGGCAATTGGAGTTTGTGTAGTATTTTCTTTCTTATCTTCAGTTGGTAATTCAGTTTCTATTTAGGTGTCCACTGTTTTACTATTTTCAATTTTTTGATTTGGAATAGTTTGGGAAGCAGTTGAAATCTGAATAGCATTTGAAGCTTGAGTATTGGTTGATTTTTGGATATCTTTTGAAGTTTTAAGAGTAACTGATTCTTGAATATCAGCTGAAGTTTTAACAGCAGTGTCTGTAATGTCTACAATTTTTGGACTGGCTGTAATCTTTGGAGTGAAAGTTTTTTTGGTTTCCCTATAGAGAATTTGCAGCACTTTGGCTATAGGAGCTCCCACTATTTTCTTGGTCTGAGTTTGGATAGTTCTATTAGTAGGGGCTTTTGTGTTTTTCTTACTCCTAAGGTTATATTGCCTATGAACTTCATTAATGGAAAATTCATAACCTTGTTTATAATCAAAGGACTCTCCAGATTCTAACTTCAATTGTTGTAACATGCATAATTCCTGTTCTTCTTGGGTAAGAAAAATAGTATTGCCATAATTTATTCCCATTAAGTTAATCTGAGTGTCTTCATCTTCCTCATTTTGGTGAGAATTTTCAGCATAGTTTTCTTGGAAAGGTGGTCGAATATGTTGATCAGGTGGCCCTTCTCTAGATTTACCAGTATTGGGACTCTCCCTAAAGTTTGGATTTCTTATTTGAGGACATTGTTGTTGATTATCCCATTGCAGTTTTCTTTCCATAATTTCTAATCTATCCACTAACTTTTCTAAACTTTTAGCCAAAGTATCTATCTTAACATTTGAAGTGGATGGTTCTTCCTTAATGGTAACTCTCCTCTCATTCCTCATTCTATCTCTTTTAGCCAACAAGTTAGCTTCTACACTAACTGCATCACTCTGCATCTATTCTAAAGTTGGAGGGTTTCTTTCTCTCAATTGGTAAGACATATCAATGTCAAAACCATCAGGAAATTTGATTAGTGCCAAGTTTGGTGGAGGTTTGATATTTGCAAGGATTGCATTATAAATAATCCATGAATTTTTGGTTGTTTACCAAGATGATATCATAGTGTTTCCCAAATCAGATAATGAACATCTAGATCATTAAAGAAGAGTTTTTATTAAATGTAATAAATTTGGCATTTCTTTGAATCCTAGAATGACACATTTTGGACTAGAAGAAGGTAAACTCTTAGGACACATAATTTCAAAAGAAGGCATTAGAATTGATCCAACTAGAATAGAAGCAATCCTAAACATCAGTCATCCTAGGAAAAATAAATATCTTCATGCAAGAAGATAGAGACAGATATGTAACTGATGCAAGTTGTCCCTTTTTATTGTTTGCTATTGTCTTTTCTTTGATATTATTCTACTTTTTCTCTCTTGATGTTTGTTTTCTCACTGACTGTCTCTTATACTGCCTTTTACTAATACTCTTTCATCTTTAAACTCTGTTACGCTTTACTGTTTTACCTTAACTACTCTTGATTGCTCTATTTTACCTTTCATCTTCATAGTAAATCATTCAACTTTTCCCAAGACTCTGCATCTGGTATTTTAATATTTACCATTATTTTGTAGATTTCATCAGTTTTTGTGTATTTTGCAAAAGTAGGCTTGTTTATAAAGAGACGTTTTACCTCATGCTGGAGGTAAAAGAGGTTCTCAAAAGTTTGATAAGTAGGAATCCCTTTCATGGAGGAATTGTTGGCTTGTTCCTTTGCTACTTCTTTGATTTTCTTATCATAGCCTTCATGTGCCATCAACCTGTCATTAATCACCAATGGATTAGGCAGACCTTTCTGCCTCAAAGCATCAAATTTCACCATAAACCTGGCTATTTCTAGCTCCATTCTTTGGCATTTCTCCTCAAGTTGTATCATTAGGATCCTCTTGGTGATTACCTTCTTTACTTCTAGTATGGTCCCAGTTGTGTTAGCTATTCCAAGCTCCTGCAATTCATACTTGTTCTTTGAGTTAAGGAACTGGATTATTCTTGAGGCTTCTTCTGGCTTATTCCCAAGTTCGGCTCTTACCCTTTGAATTGCCTCACCAACTTCTTTGACCAAATAATTTTGCTCAAATATCACCTGTATAGAAGGCCAAATATCATTAACAGAGTTAATGATATTAGCCCATAGCTGCTGCTTTTCTTGGGAAAGTAGTTCTTTCAATGCCAATTATTTCTCTAACTTCTGTATCCTCTTAGTCAATCTATTTGACTTCCGTGTTTCATTTTTATGCATGATTTGTGCCAACTTCTTTTCATCCTCTAGACCTTTTATTTGTTCCTTAATTCTATTTATTTCATTGGTTTGGATGGACATATCCTGCATAGCTTTGATAAATTTACCTGCTTCATCGCTAGGATGAGTTGCTGTTGTTGTTGAACCTGTTGCTGATGTAGTTGCTAATGTAGTGGGAAGTGTTGTAGCTACTGGAGCTGTTGTGGCCACTGGCGCTGTAAAAGTAGAAGGAATTGTTGTAGTATTCGTAGGAATAGTAGTGACAGTAACTGCTTCCCTGTTGGCTTGTTTCTCCTACACTAACTTATCCATCTCATTTTCCATTTCTTTTAATTGAGCATTTAACTGAAGAGTGAGGTCCATCATATCATCTTTTTGGCTTTGATTCTCTAGAACTTCCTTGGTCTATTGATGTTCAGAAGGAGGAAATTTTAGTTGCTTCTTCAATGCAGCAATGTCTTCATTCTTATTTTTTATGAGCTTTTTTGTTGCATTGATGTCATTTGGATTATAGCCAATCTCAATAACCAAGTCTTCTAGTGATTTAATTATGTTATCCTTTGCTTGTGAGGATGCCTTAACTAGTTTAAACTGTGTTGTGATATTCTCTAGAGAATTTTGAAGTTTTTGTACACTCATAGCTTTGTTGGTCATAGTTGAGTATATCATTTCCCTTGCTTGCTTATGAAACTCAATTTGATCTAGAGGATGAACATTCTTGGCCAAAACTTCAAATTCTGTCTTTTTGTAATCTGCTGATTGACTTAGGATGTTGTGCTGTGGGCTACAAAAAGGTCATCTGCATTTTCCCTCTTTTAAAGTTAAAAGCTGAAAGTAACCTATTCTGATCATTAGGAGTCTGTTTGAAATATTGGGCATAGGTTTCATCTTTCAATGCTTCATTTCTCAACTTGATTTCTTTATATTTCTCCTTTATGTCTTTTTCTTTATCCACTGGTTTGCTTGATGAAGATACTTCAATACTATACTACTTTTGAATAATCTGAGTATTATAGGTTGAAGGCTGATGAGTTTCCTCTGAAACTGCTGGAGCTATATTCTCTTTAACCACTGTGTTAGTATCAATGATGTCAATTGTGTCAACTGTCTCTTCTTGCTCATTTACAGGATTTAGCTTGGCCTTCTTCTTGTACATAATTTCAAATTTGTCATCTGTTGTATCTTTGTTTGAGCAAGAACCTTCTTCCCTAGTCCTTTTTGTACTTTTGTCCTGTAGGGATGGAGTATGTAGAATGGAACTAGTATCCATATGTTTCTCCATATCCATTAAGGTGTTTTCCAGCCACTCTAACTGGTTGGCAAATGTTTCAATCTCTAGCTTGGAATCATGCATAAAAGGGCTCAAGTTAAACTTGAGTCTCAGTTTGTTTATGACACCCAAAGGATCATACTGCCATTTGAAACTATCACTGAATTTCATTTCCTGTAAACATATTTCTGCTTCCTCTCTAGCCTCCCTATTATTGCAGATAAAAGGACCAAGCTAGTTTCTTATTTTAAATTGTGTTTTCTTCTTGGCTGATAGAAATTCACATCATCTGAATTTATGATCTTCCTGATATACTATGATGCAAATATCCTATTGGGCAGATATTTGGGCAGCTTATATGGAGTGAGTTGATATCCATACACCCTTACTTTAGTGTGGTTCTGGTATAAATACCAGTCCCCTGTTCTACTGTGTTTGGACAACTGTAAAACTCTCTTTATCTCATCACTGACCCTGGGTTGATTTCTCCTGCTTAGCATGTTAATCAGTGGGTGAATAAATGAATCAATGAACTCCTTGTAACTGAAAACAGTGGAATATTTTTGGATTAAGGAAGTCCAAAAGATAACAGATCTAGAATGGCCCTTAGTGTCTAGATTTTAGATTTTAACTGTAAACCTTTCTAAATGGAAGTATAGAAACATATGGAACAATCCTGAAGAGTATTTGAATACTCTTTCATCTGGAAATCTGATCAATTGATCATGGATTCTGTCTACTAAGAACAAGGAAAAATTGAAAACTGTAGCTAGAGGGTTGCTTGGGCAAAAAAAGAAAAGAAACCAAGTACAGGCTCATCTACATGTTCATCAGTGGTATATCCTAGAATACAAGACATCATGGTTACAATCAGTTTGGCCCTTTCAGAGAAAATGGTGGTAGAATATGGATGGTTGTCTGTAGGAACTTGGACCTTTTCTAGGAGGAAAATCTGAAAAATTTGGGATCTCTTGGGAAGGTCCAGCTTTAAGTACAGATAAAGTAGTTTTTCAATAGAAAATGGGGCTTCATTAGGCTTTGGCTGGATCTGCTACATTTCATTTATTGATCCTGCAGTGATTGTGAACAAAATTTGTTGGTTAGGAGAAACTATGGCTCTTTGACTTGGGATATAACAAAGTTGGCATAGGTGGATGATTTCAAGGAACTAGTATACTTGTGGCAACAAGTATTTGGGAAAATTTGACTCCCATAGCTGAATATCATCATTCTAGTTAAGGAATTTGTCTTTGCTCTAGCAGTGGAGTTTTAACAGATTTCTAGGGGAGGCTATATCTTTGATTTGGAAATCTCTATCGGCCAATGGGAGGTGGACAACATCTAGGTGAGGAGTTTGCAGGGGTTTTGCATCTAGCATGCTTTGGGAAGCCATATATTTGTTTAATTTTATTCAATTTATCAGTATCTAGCTTAGGAAGTAGGCTTAGGTCCTCTGTAATAGTGTGAAAATATGAATACAGTCTGCAACAAAAGGTTTTGGATGCAATGATGTCTTTCTTTAGGTTGGGCAGGCTTTTAATTGGCTTAATTGATTAACTCATTAAAAATGTTGTGCAAAGCTTAAGTATAGGCCTTCTGGTACTTCAGGAATACCTGGAAGATGAAGATTTGGTATTTAGATAGGTTCTCTAGCAGCAGCAAAGGCTTTCTGATGGTGTCAAATAGTCTTTGTACTACTTCAAATCGGAGTTGGTAGAGGTTCTTTTTAGAATTTTTTAACAGAATAATAGTGAAAATATTTAAAAAGGGCAACTTATTTCGTGTTTTAACCAATCAGTGGTTAATTTTGGGCATGGGTTTTATGGGTGGTTTCATCGGATGTGAGGAGGCAGTAAGGTGGTATATCGTGCACTCAAAAGTGGTGTGGTGGTATTTTTCCTAGGACACAATATAACGTGGGGCTGCCACATATAAAAAATGCAAGCGAGGAAAGCCATGAATCTCGCATGCTTTTGAGATATTAACAGTTGGACAATGGAGCACGTGATATGGGATACGGGCCATTGGATCTGGAGGTGGGTGATCGGAGGGTTATTGCGTGGTGGAGTTGCGAGGGATTGGGGTGTGGGGTCGGGTTTAATTAAAATGTAACGGGAAGTAATATATGCGATGGGTACTATAATAGAAGTGGGGACCATGGGTTATCTAGTGGAGGGTTATAACCCATATGCTAAGGTTTTTAGGGATCGAGGATATAATATAGTGGGAGGGTGAAATCTATAAAGTGGGAATAAATGTATAAAAACTATAGGTTAGAATAATATAAAGGGTTTGGCGAATATGAGAGAGGGTGTTAGAAAAAAATTTGGGCTGAGTTAAAATGGTATCAAGGAGGGTTTTTCAATGGGGCCTGATACATTTTAACTTTTCAAACTTTGGATAACGGGTTTTAGTAGGTTTACAAGGGAAAATGAAATAAAATAAGGGAAAAGGCAAAATGAAGGGGAAGGGATATTTTTACAAGGGGAAATGAAGAGGGAAGGGTCCTTTGGAATCAAGAAGGGGAAAATAGTACGATATTAGTGATAAGAAACAAACCAATTGATGGTTTCCATGTCTTGTGAAACCTGCTTTTGCCTACCCATCATTTACACTAACATTTTTTCTTCATTTGCTGGCTGCATTTGAGCTTGATGACCCTCTATTTCTCTTTCTTTTGTAAGAAAACTATTTAATTCTAACCTTATGACTTTCCAATGGCTCAGATTAAACTGTTGAGCTCATTATTATTCTTTACCTAACTATTGATCTGCCAAGATTAAACAGTTTGGCAAGATAGTTATTCTCTATCTATCAACATGAAATTTGAAGCATGAATGAATCAAGATTAAACTTTTTGACCATCATGGATTGTGGCATTTTTGACAAGCTGCACACAATCTTATTTTTCCAAGTAAAGTAAAAAGTAGTGCCATTTGAATTTGTATCACTTTCAAAATCTATTTTTTATCTCTTTTTGTGGGGTTCATATTTTATACTCTTTTTTGATCTTTTTATTTTATTAGCCCTTTGATTTTTCTTTTAGGACTTCACCCTCTTTACATTTTTTTTTTTTAGTATGGGAAAACATTTTGTGAAAAGAAAAAGTATGTACAATATTATGAGACTGATCATAGCCAATTCAAAATTATGAATCCTCTTATTATAGGACCCTAACAGAAAGGAAAAGTCAAATAAAATGGAGAGAGGATGTGGGATGGAATGCTTCAACTAAAAAGCTAAAGGGAAGGATGGTGTCTTATGATGGATCCTAGTATTACAACAAGAATGTTGCAACTCCCAAGGCTACAAGCTTTAATTTATCAATTAGGGGTCCATATAAACTTAAGAGGTTACAATATTATATGCAAAACAAGCATGATTCTACCTAAGCTACTATGAAGCAATGAACTGAACTGAAATGTGCAGAGACCATTTTTCAAAATTCCAAATAATGGAAAATATTGAACTTAACTTTCTAAGAAAAGAGACAATTGAAGCATTACTTATCCTACTGCATGAAAGAAACACTAATCTATTTGCATGGAAGGAAATGTTGGAAAGGGAAACCTAATCTATTTTGTAAGAAGAGAAATATATTTTATTGCAATCAAAGTGAATTCTACTCTATTTGTGAAAAAAAAAAAAAATCCTCAAAAGTGATAAATCTAATTTTTTTTTTTTTTTATACTACTTAACTCGTAACCAAAACAACAAACCCCAGTTGCAGAATTAAAACTAAAATTATGGAAGGATGATATACAAAGGGTCTATGGTCTTCTCAAGTTTGTTTTCAAGGCTTAGAGGACGTTATGGGGTGATGAGAAGCAATCATTAGAGGCAATTATGGGCACATTCTTATGACTTATGTGAAATGCTATAGAATTGCCTATAAGAGTGCTCTAATGGTTCTAGATGAAGTTTGAAGGTGGTAAAAGGTGATAGAAATTTTTGAAAGAGAGTAAGGGACCTTTCCAAGCTTATATCGACTTAGTGGTCGATTTGTAAAAGGGAAAATAAAAAGTAACAGTCTCCTATATCTCGGTAGTGTAATTTTATGTGTGTAGACAATTTGGAGAAATAAATGAAAATCGAAGGAGGAGTGTTGAAGGAGATGGTATTTGTGCATGGAAAATGGTGTTGATTTTCCCTATCAAGCAATAGATCTCATCTACACACAAAATGAACATTCATCTAGTCAAATAAAAAGTGATTAAATAAATGTTAAAACAATAATGACAGAAATAAAAATGCATGTGAAAGGTTGGTTTGAATTTGAAATAGAATTTGATTATTGCATTAAGGAGAAATTGTTTTTGGTGGTTAACTAGACAAGGTACACAACCAAGCTTCTCAAGAGAGCTTACTTATCAACCTGCAGAGGCAATGCATTTTCTCATAAAATAAATTTGCAAAAAGAAACACAACTATACTAAGTGCACACAAAAATAAATATATATCATAAATGTACAGAAGAGGGACTCGAGTGCTTGGGTTAGGCCCTAAATGAAGGAAACTCAACTTCCTTAGAGAAAACCCAAACTAGAAACAAAATGTTGTCATCATTAACCTCAGAAATAGTTCAAAAACATAACAAGCCAATGGAAATAACAAGTAGCAATCTCGTGATCTCATAGTCACTATCTTTCCTCCAGGATTCAAATCCTACTGAGTTGTTAGGCTCCTTTGTTTATATGAAAATGAGTGAGGGGAAGCCTCCTTGAAGGTAGGGTTGCTTCCCTCCAAATCTCCAACAAAAGTGGATCTAGTCTCCTAGGGTTATCATTGTCATTGAGGGGTAGTAACTTCCCATAATATAGATGACTTGTTGATGGGATGATGCAAGGAACAAGCGTCCTAATATTCTCTTGCCAATCTCCAACGTATTATGCACCATAAATATATTGTCATGCAGATTTAATGCATTAGGCTATAGGATATAACAAATATTCCCTAAACTTTCTAGGAACACATTATATCTCAAAAAGATATCATAAAATGAAAAAATTTGTTAAAATGTGTTGAAGGATGGTTAGATGGGCCTTGAATTATACCTATTTGGAAGGCCCATCATGCCCCCTATTGAAAGTGTTTTTCATCCTCTAAAAAGCTTAGTTACTTAACCGTACGTCATTTATGGCCCTAGTGACCTACCTGACATCCCGAGCTACCTCAAAAGGAATGCCTTCTTCAAGATGGAAACCTACATTCTTTTCAATCTCTACCCATTCTGTTTTTTCTTCTGCCTATTCCCTGTTTTCTTGGAAGCCCAATAGTAGAGGAGGACTTAAATTGAGTCTAATCTAATTGATCCCCAACCTCTAGAGTATCATTTTTTAGAGAGGGGTTCTATCCAAGGAATTCCTTAGCCTTTCTAGTGAGTGATACTCCTTCAGCTTCAAGTTGTGTGGCAAGGTGTGCCACCTTCTATGACATGCTTGCAGGCTTTCATTTGTTAATAATCTGAAGGTATCTTCAAAGTGTAATATTTCCTATTCTTGTTTCTATTTGTAGGTTTGTTCTAGCCTAGGATATATAGCAATGAGGCTATGGTTATTGGTGACAAGAATATTTCCTCTTAACTCTTCTATGATCCATAAGTGTTCATTTACCTCCCTATCCATGACTCTTTTGATTTCTTCAACTTTGGCCTCTTCATGGGTAATATAGGAGGTCAAGGCCATCAATTTCACATATCCCATTCTTGAGTTGGGGTCCCAAATGTTCATTTTAGTCAATATTAAATTGTCCATGTAAAACTCAGATATTTTAGCTATATCCTCAACACTGCTCTTATGAAAAAACTCAATTAACTTTCTGTAGTCTTGGAAGGGATTTTGGGCCAAGGTTTTAATCTGGAATTAGTTCTATTATTCCTTTAGGAATAGTGAATAATTTTTTGATGGATTCCTGCATTGGATGACTTTTATGGCCAAACTTCCATGGCGCCAAGTTGCTCCTCCTTCTCCTATAACTGGGATTTTATCCTTCTATTTTTTGTTTGCAGTTGGTCCCTTACATTGAATTCCTTTACTCTAATAATATCCATTTCTACCAACACCTGTTTCATTTTCTCCTCCATTATACCCACATCTTCAACTCCTTTGGATTTTACAATTTGCATCCACTTGTGTGTCCTACCCCTTTCCCTCCTAGTTCAAAGAAGAGTGGGACTACAAAATAGGTAGGGAGTATCTTCCCCTCCTCAAACCATTTATAATGGGATCTAAGGTTTGTGTTGGGTAATTTAATTGACTATTAAATTACTTTCATTTATATGTCAATCTGGGTACATGAGCTTGTGAAGTATACTACACCGTATGTGCTAGGAGATTAGCTTTCAATATTTACGCATAACTGAAATGAATTGGAAACTTCAAAAGGAAATTAGATTCTTTAATATAAACTATGAAAGTAATAAGTTTTTGGAAAGGAAATTAATGTTAAGCTAAAAAAAGCCATAAAGATTACTGATCTAAGAAAACATCAGATCCCACCCTATGAAAGTATGGAGAATTTGTTCTAAAAATTACAAACTTTAATCTATGGAATCATGAACATTTTAATCTAATAAATCATAAACATTTAATGTATGGAAAGCATGAGTTTTTAATCTATGATAAGCATAAAAAATTAATCTATGTAAAACAAACCATTCATGAGAATATGAAAGAAATGGAAAGCATCTATACTATTCTCAAAGATATCTAGGGGGGGCCTCTTGAGGACTACAAGGCATTGAAAACTCAGATCAAGAGTGTTGTAGTGTTTTCTTCTCAATGATGTATGAAAAGAACCCACTTAAGATCATGGATGACAAATGATTTCAACAATAGAAATGACTGCTAAACATTGTAGATCTGCAGCTATTGATAGAAGCAAAACCTACCAAAATTCTGATCTATGCTGCAATCATAGTCAAAGAGTAAAATGAAGAGTAATAACCCCAAAACATCCAATGGAAACTAGATTTGTAAAGAATGATTTTATTATAACACCTATGAAGGGAACAAATATATGTTACCAGTCTCCCTCTATGGGATGGGTTCTTGGCAATCCTCAAACGCTTTCAGCTTCTCTCTCTCTCCTCTATAATGCATAAAGCCAACAAAAATATGGTGTGCGAAAATGAAAATAATTAGAGTTGCGATAATGAGTGCGGCAATGAAAATAATCAAAAGTGAATAATGAATGGAAAAAACTCCTATTTATAACAAAATATTGAGTTATCCTTGAATAATGAGCAATAATAAAATGTCGTTGATCCCATTCTTGGAATAACCACATAGAATATTTTATTATATTTGTTTAGGAGGGAAAAAGTATTTAAACTTTTATTTAGAAATAATAAATAAATAAATGATTTATTTATTATTTCAAGGAATTAGTTAAGGAATAATAAACAAATAAGGATTTATTTAATTATTCCTAAGGGTTTTAGTCAAATTTAACAATAAATAATACTTAATTATTCTTAGAGAAACATAAGATAAATAATGATTTATCTGTTTATTTTCATGATTGGGTCAAATTTGACAAGGAATAATAATAAAACAATGGTTAAATTAATTATTCCTAGAAGATAATCAAATAAATAATGATTTATTTAATTATTCTTCATGGGTTTAACTATAAATTACTTAATAAAGGTGGTTTATTAGGTAATATCTCACAGTGAAAGCAATTTTCCTATGGTAAAATTGACTTTACATGGTGTACTTCGATCCATCTAGTAAATTAGGCTAGATGATCAATTTTTTGGTGATAACAAAGAGAAGACATTTAAATCACCAATTTCATTGAGAGTTGTGCCATATTAAAAAAAATACATTCAATGAAAAAAATAGAGTTCTTCTCCTTCAATAAGCAACAACAATTACAAATTAATATCACCCCCCTTCTCATCAAAGAGATTGCAATTTATAGAATTTTGAGACAATTAACAAACTCAGATTTTTCTTGCTTGCGTTTTGGTCATGAGATCAAATCAAATCAAATTTCATGGATTTTTGGATCAAAGATCATCCCATATTTGATCAAAATTATCTCTATGTCCTCATGTAAACAAAGCATTGCAAAGTTTCGTAATCCAACCGGTTCCTTGTGTTCCTTTAATCTGTCATTTCAACTAAATCCTTGACCAAAGCTCCAAGAGAGCAATATTGACCCTCTATCTCAATAAGATGCACTTTTTCTCTCTCTGTTTTTCAAGATTACTAATCTCGTAGTATACATCCTTGTTTCTACACTTGCTTGTTGTGTCATTAGAGTAAGAAAGAAGAGTACCGATCCTCCTTTGAAAGTCAAACAACTTGAAATATTCACATACTAGGCTACTCATGGATGCTATAAAGGTACAAGTGATGCCTGCTGATTTGTTCTTCTCTAATAAAACAAACATCCCTGCATTAATTATGAGCACCTTGCACATTATCATATACAACTTGTGTGAAGGGAAAGGGTGCCCACAAAGTAGCACATCCAAGTACTTTTTCATTGTTGTCAAAGCCTTTACAAATTCGTGGTTTTTATTTTATTTTAAATATAGCTCTTTCAATAATTTGGAAAATATTTATGAGGTTCTTGTCACTACTTAATTATGCACAATTTGTTCAATCCTTGGTAGAATGCCATATTGAAGAACACATCAAGACTCTTACTACATCCATAGAATGTGCTTTCCATACTTGTGAAATTCATCCCATTAGTATGGCTGGAAATGATCATAGATTGCAACCCATAATGATTGCCTTGTTATTATCCATGCATAGCAACCAATATTATCTCAACAATGTTATCAAATAGTTTCTTCAAGAAATCACAAACTATTGAATGAATAAGACTTCCCAATGTGAATCTTTGACAAGATGAGTTGCACATAACATAGAATAAGAGTTGTTAGTGAGGGTTATACAATTTATCAAAGCCTAAAATATGCTTCCAAGTGATTTCAAGTATGTGTGAACAAAGCCTTGTTGCAACCTTCTTCTTCTTGTGACTTTGTACTCATCATTTCTTAGCTTCCATTAAAAATTTGAAGATGAACAATATGACACATAATTTAAGTGCTCCATGCACCTTTTGATCACATGCTACGAACATGTACCATGAAGTCAATTTTTTCTATTTCTCAAGAACATCATGTTGATGGACCATTAAGGAAAGCATGGATTAACAAGAAGAGAAAATTTAAACAAGAGACTAGTGAAAGCATAGAAGAACATCATTATGACCATGGAAAACAATGAGATGATTGCATGGGTGGCAATACTTTGTTGATAAAGAACTAATCATATCTTGTGGGATTGGTCATTAAAGGGTATGACAAAACATAATGGGAGATAAATTGGAACTACATGTTTACAATAGCTTTTCATCAAAATTTGTTGACTTTTTAACAAATTAAAAAGTTTTAAGCTAGTTTTACCTCAATTTTACCTTTTGGAATTGGAGAAGAGAACACAATCTCATGGTTGATTTGGTGTTGAATTTCC
Organism: Pinus taeda; assembly: GCA_000404065.3. NCBI lineage: Eukaryota > Viridiplantae > Streptophyta > Pinopsida > Pinales > Pinaceae > Pinus > Pinus taeda. The sequence goes on along the minus strand of APFE031142673.1, from coordinate 85,413 downwards.
TTAGTACTTTTCTCCATGATGCGTTGACCACCACTTTGACCTTGCTCCACAAAATGTATCTTTTTCATGTAGTAGAATTGTTTTTCCAATTTCTCTCAAATGGTAAATCAGATTCTCCTAAAATTTCTTGAGATTGTTACCATTACTATCATGCATATTCCCACAAAATATCTCGGCCAATGGGTATACGGATCTCTAGAAAATTGAGAAATGGATGTAGGTGAAAGCAGCCAATTTCTTGAAAAATACATTGGAATTTTTTGAAATTTTATGTATTTATTTACCATACCTCAATGCATTTACCATAACATTTTAGGACCAACGGATGCATGGTTTGCAATATATGGTCAAATCAATTTCTGCCCTATTTCACCCTTCACGTTGCCTAATGTTGCAAAACAAAACTTATTCCATAAACTCATTTTTAGGGAAAATTGAGTGATTCCAAAGGGAAACAATGTATTTTTACCTCTTTAACCGCTACATGCCTTCAGAATCTAGTTTTGAGGATGAAAAGGAGATGTTATGCAAAACTACCAAATTCTATCCTAATTTGTGCACAATGATAAAAATTGAAAATCATTGGATTAATGATCATTGGTGAAAATCGTTAACTAATGCAAGACAAATCACCAATAATGTAAATGAGTATCAAGGTACCTGAGTGCATCTTGATAGGGACTAATGAATGTGTTGAAGTCGAGTCACCTGCAAGATCTGACAATTAATAGACAATCTTGTATTCCCATTGTTGTCAACGATGAGGCTTGCCATTGATGTATGCAAGTTCCAAGGCACTCCAAATAATCTATGATCTTGATCCCAGATAAGGTGTTGAGGTCGATGGGACAAGATCTATTGGAAGGTGGGTCTTAAGGAATCCCACATCAGCCAAATCAAGCATAGAACCAAAGATTATTTGAAGAACCATAATAAAATATTAAAACCATCATAAAATTGCAGCACTTATTGTGAAATTTTCTTGCCAGTTGCCTGGTTTTCAAGCAAAGCTTATGTCCAATTGTGCCAGCAAGCTGGTTTTCACAATAGGACTTATTTTTCTCTTTACTTTTTTATTTTTTATTTTTTATTTTTTATGTGTCCTAATCTACTTGAAAAATAAATCTCGTTCAAGTATATGAATACTTCCAATGGAACCATGTGTGTAACAAGATGATATATAAAGTCATATGCAAGCTTGAAATATACTCTTTGATATGTACCAGTATATGAGAGACCAATTGCCTTGATTGAGACGATGTTAGAAGATACTAAAGAATGGAGTATTGGGATCCAATGATTGTCTTGACTATCTTGAACCAAGTTTCAATGTAATCTTGTCTTCCTTGGCTTCCTACTATCATGCCATATAAGTATTCATAGATGTGATCTCCATTCATAGAATATGGTGATAGGCATGCATGAAAATTTTCAATCTTAGGTTCCAGCAACTGCTCCTTATCGACATGCATCAATGATTCTTGGATCTTATATGAATCTTCTTCTTCTGATTGTTGTTCTTCAATGGAAGCTAGAGAATCATTTTGTAATACCTCAAAATTGTAAGTGGATTGAGGTGTTTTATTGTTGGGGATTCAAAATGGTTGTGTAGGTAGTGGAGTGGGAATAGATCTTTGGGGTGCTTTTGTGGTTGGTAATGGGAAAGGTTGGATTGAGGTCAATTGGTGGTGAAACTCGTGTTGTGGTGGATGTGAATGGTATGGATAACATTGATATTGGCATTGAGGATAGTGAAGGAAATATTGAGGATATGGTGGATTTATTCTAATGCCCTTGCCAACCTTGTTGCCAAGATTGGTTTTGAGATTTGGATTGATATGGCGAAGGTTTCCAAGGCAAGGGTGTTTGCCAATTACTTTGTGATTTTTGTGCATAACGTGAATTAAGATATTGCATCATACCACATTGATGAGTCTACCATGTTCTTCTTAGAGCTACATAATAGAATTGCTCCAGTGTTTTATTTTCTCCTTGGTAAATTGCCTTTAACCCTGGTAATGATGGACAATCTTTAGTAGTATGTTATCCTGCACATATTTCACAAATTTTAATGTTATCAAGTGGGCATTCATGAAAACCATGTTTCTTTCTACATTTAGGGAAAAATATAAATGAAGCAACAATCTCAATTTTTTACTTGTTTTGCATTCTTAGCATATCAATTTGTTCATTTAAATTACCAAAAATGTCTAGAAAATTGTTAACTTCAGTTTGACTTACCAATCCTAATGTCAATTTACTTACCTTTCCATAAATGGATCATGAGGGGACCTTACATACTTTTATTTTCCACTTGATATGTTTTTGCACAGTGTTAGTGTCAGTCTTTCCAGCCTTCCTCCAATGATCAAACATACTCTTACAAAGTTATTTTGAAGTGTCAAGGTCAAATTTTGTCATTTCAAAGAGTTTTCAAGCAAAATTTGGTCACTAGGCATTAGGTCTAGGGTTTGCTTTCACTCCTTCTAAATTTGTCCAAATGTCAGTCTATGTCACTATCCAGCTGAGTCTATCATCATTCAGAGGGTTGTCATCATCATGTCAAGTTCCATAGGGTCATTTTACAGCTTGTTCATGCTTCAGTTGTGCCTTGGCAAGTTCATTTCCCTCTCCTAGGGT
>APFE031142673.1:43175-64691 GCA_000404065.3 Pinus taeda | reverse complement strand
ATATATATATAATTAAAAAATTTAAAATGAAAAATGAATAAGTTAAAAGGAGAGAAAGGCTTCCTATGCAGGGAGGTGATGCAAGTAACTCTGCCAGGGTACTGACCAGGCTCGCTGGCAGTAAATCCATGCTTGTGTTCCTATGTGACTCCACCGGGGTACTGTCCAGGCCTGCTGGCAGTGGAGCAACACTAGAGATGAAACTAAGACTCTGACAACTATACTGCTTATGCACCTATATACCCCTCAACCCTAATCGAAACAACTGTGTTTCCTTGGCTTGGAATGTGTCTCAATCAACCAAGAGTCTGGAAGATGCTACATCTTACATCAAGCTAGTGTGAAGCCAAGATGAACTGAGTGTTGAACAATACTTCCTGAGGTGTTAGGCTTGTTTTTCATGAACAAGGTCCATTCAGAGAGATGGAGTTCTACTAGTGTGTCGCCAAGTGTTGTAGCAGCTACAACCACCCTCCAAAATTTTTCCTTAGCATGTTTTGGAGCCTCCCTATCAACCTTACACAACACTTTGTCTTGCTTCAGCAAGTACTCAAGCTTCATGCATTTTCCTCGCACAAAGGCAGCCTGTCGATCATAGTTGATCCATTCCCCTCATAGGCTGCTCACCTAGACTTGGTATAGCTACAACATGAGTAACTTCCCCTTGAAAATTATGCATTTCTGGAGGGAAACCAGCCTTCTCTTGAAGAATTGCACAATACTCTCTGACAGCCTGCTGGGCTCCAGGATTGTGCAATCCTTCTAGCTAACCCTCCCAACAGGATTTGCACAAATTTTCCCGGCAGCAGGCTATTCAGCCTAGGATTTGCACAAATCTTGGGAGCAGTCATCTACTCTACCCAAAAATTGCGTAAATCGCTTAGGCAACCAGCCCATCTCCCAACAAGAAATGCTCATTTTTTTCTAGCAATTGAGCAGTCTCTTGCATGTGCATCTGAGTTGACTGGTTCCCTCTGGGACTGAGCAAAACAGATTTGCATGCAAGGGCTACTTCTCCTGAGGTAGCATGCGAAGGAATCCCTTATTTTAGGGATATATGTTTAGCATTTGGAGGTTGCATGCAAGGAGAATTCTGAAACTTCTCACCAAGTGTCGCTTTCCCTAGATTTGTGGCATGCGCGACATGACCTTGATGTTATCAAAACTCATCATTCAGACACTGCAGAGCTCATTCCTCACATCAATCTTGTAGCTCTGACATCCCACGTCACATCTAGGTGCAGTCTACACATTCAGCTCAATTTTTTGGGGGTAAGCTCGCTTTCCATGCCTTGTGCTCCATTTCTTTCGCTTTTTGTGTTTTTTGCTTGTGGGAGTATTGTTTTCCTGATTTATTTGAATGCTTGCTATCGTTTACATATATACTAGCTTGTCCTAGATTTGTTCCAGTTTTCGTTGCTATCTCACTACTGTCGCATGCAATGAACTATTTTGCATGGACGTTCGCCCAAACGGCGAACTGCCTCACCCACATGCATGTTGATATGTTTGTTGAATATTTCATTCATGTTTTGCATGCATTTTCAATCACTTCTACTATTACTTAGTGTCATCATGCATTTACTATCTTAGTTCCTTTCAGTTGCCTGTCGCGCGAGTCGGCCCAACATTGGCTTGGACTCTACCTTCATCAAGGTTGCATTATGCAATTTGGGGAAGGAAGGCTCACCTTCCTCTCCAGATTTGCGCATTCCTGCCTAGCACTAGCCTCCAGGACTATTTTGCACATTTATGGAGGATAGTGACTACTTAGCCCAAGAAATTACGGAGATCTATCCCTGGGCCAATAGTCCTTCCCAGCTGGAATTGTGCATTGCGCAATCCCAACAGTTAGCAGCCAGACTAGACTATGGATTGCTCAATTCCAGCAGTTAGCCAGTCTCCTAGCAGCACAGACTGTGCCTTAAGTAGTCTTGGCAGTCGGTCTCCCGACCTCCCAGCCGAAATTGCGCAACCTTCATGATCATTTACCCAGGTATGTTACAAGTCAGTTATCATGTTCATTTTGGTTTTCGACTAACATATTTCTTGCTATGAGTGTTGCCATGTCTCCAAGTATCATAGGTGTTCATCTACCTCTCAGCAGTATAGGTACAATGGTTTCCAAGAGAGCAGAGATGAAGACATTGTTTAGAGCACGCTTGGGGATGCAATGAATCAAGTGTTTATGAGCTTTCCTACTCATGAAGACATCAAGTTGTTCATAGACAAGGACATCAAGCAGCAACATCATAGCAAACAGTATCATGAACAACAACTAAAGGAAGCATACTGAATGTATTAAATGAGGCGAATGCAGTGAATAAAGTGAATGCAAGAGGAAGGTTTTCGTAGCACAGAGGCGGAACAAAGTTGCAAGATCAAGCAGATCCACTGATAATGAAGGCAACTTTGGAGACTTAGGCTATGAGGTGGTGATGTGACATGAGGATCGTGTGAAGGAAAAAGATGGAATAAAGAAGGAGTTGCATGTGTTGAAGCAGCAACTCAGGAAGAACATGAAGCTGCACAGGTAGATGAATGAGTTACAATAGGAGAAAGAATAGCAGTGGGCGCAACATGCACTCGCAGATGAAATTGGGCGTGTACAAGTTAAGGATCCATCCCAACAACTGATACAGAGTAGACATGGTGAGAAGTTTTGTTGATCACATGCAATGGATTTAGAAGCATGCATGTCATCAGGCACACACATGAAATCCAACCCATTCAACACACTCACTAAGGCGAAGACAAGAAGCAAGTCCAACTGGGGCTGAACATGTACTTTAGCAAGTTGATGTGTGAGACCACCAGCACACACTTGAAGATCAACACAGACACTATGCATTAGTGTGTTGTTAGTCCAACCTTACCCAAGAAGACCATGCACATGTTAGCAAATGAGTTGGATGAAGGGGCTAAACCAATGCACCAGTTGCAACAGAGGTAGAGTTCGCTTCAGTAAGATGTCACCATTAGGTGCATGCACCAACATCACGGACGACCAAGCTTGGCATCAACTGACCACCTTCACCATCACATGCATGTCAAAGAGTTGGTCTCATCACAGTGGACTGAGTGTCAATGATGTCTTGCAAGGCTTGCTCAAGCCATATTGTCTCACATGAGTACATGTGGATTGTAAAGTTGAATCATTTCAAGTGTAATTCAAGTGTCAATGGTTGAATGTAACAGTCATAGAGTACATGGAGAGTCATGAAGGTAGTTGAACTATCGCAAAGGGGAATGTCAAGGGTCACCCCACCCTTTGCTATAAATAGTCCCTCATAACTCATTATATAGGCTTTTGGTAAGCCAAGCTTCTACTAAGACTATTTTGAATAAGACTTGGACAGTATTGTAATGCGACTTGGCTTCTCCACTGCACAGAGCTAGAACATCTCTTTGGAGGAGAAGGTGGATGTGGTTGTAACATTCCATTGTTGTGGCTAGCAGGTTTACATGGATGTATTGTATGATTGTGACTTACACTTCTTTATATAATAAGAGCCAGCACATTTTCATGCATATGTTGTTATTGTAGTTGGACTACTTCGGTTGGTTTAATGATATGTGTTATTTAACTTATCTACTTGTGTATGAACTAATTCATATGCAATTATATGAATCTTGTTGTTAATGTGTTTCATATGTTGTTAATGTTGTCACCGTCCATGTCAACTGCTCTGTCGGACATCAGACAGACCTTTCACTTGAAGCTTGCTATAACAACCATCACACTAATCTCAGACTAATTCATGAGTGTTGTATGTGTTACCTTAACTTGTATGATGTGACTTTCGCATTTGAGTGGACTGGTCCATCGAAAGTTGTGCATATCCTTTGTGTTGTGTGTTCCTAGCTGAGTTGGGACTGATCCCTTTCGACCTGGAACTCACCTTCACCTCCTTCCCCTTTCGAAGTGTTGGAACCTCTCATACACCTTCCTCGACTCACTGCATTAGTCACATCCTCGTTGCTAATAGAGTTATTCTACTTGCCTCTGTGCGACATCGTGGTTAAGGCATTGCCTTACGACCCATTGGGGCTCCTGCACCAAACGGTCTGAGGTCTAATTGGGACTTCTTACTGGGGAGATCCCCTTGACATGTTGGTGGGTCCAACACCATCAACAGGTTCATTTCCTTGATTGATTGGAAGAGAAAATGAGGAATGCTCAATTTTTATTGGGTAGGAAAATTAATTTGAAACTTCAATTGATGGAGAATCTTAAAATCGTATGCATAGATAATACTAATTCTTCCTTCACAAGATATGTACTTGAAGACATTTTATGCTACCATAGCTCATAGATAGGGTAAACATTCTCTCTTGAATCTATTTTTGTCCTCAATGGGATGTTCTTATGGAAGGAAAAAGTTATTCTTTGTTGTGATAGCCTTTGTCATTTCTTCTTTTCTCCATATCACTCCTAAGGGAAGTGTGGTTACTCTATTGATTAATTCTTCATTCAAGTGGAAAATGATTCCCCTTACTATGGTGATGGCATCATTTTCTACTTATGGATGGAGGCTCAAATGAAATTCTTGAGTTATCTCATCATCAAAATTCCTGAATTTTTCAAAGAAACCTAGTCGTTGATGATTAGCAAAGATATCCCTGGCATCAGGGTGTTGGTGAATTCTAGATCAATTTTTGGACTCCCTATGGCTGAATCTAGCCCCCATAGTCTTCAATACAATTTTTTCAAAGTTGGACAAGCAATTCCATCCCTCTGCTATAGGTTTTAGGGATTTATGTGCAATTAGGGTTATTGAGGTAGAGATAAAAGGAACAATTTGTGTATACTACTTAGAATAGGGAATATTTCATAATACAACTCAAAATAGTTTCATTTCCTTAGCTTATCATGCTCAATTAAAAAGCACCTATACTTCATTTTCATTTCCTACCCAAATTTATATTTGAAAACACTACAAGACATACTTCTAAAAAATTGAATGGTAGGATTTTTTCAGCAAATGGTGGCAAGGAGAGTTCGTGCTTACCCTCCCTCTGATGTACTCCTTGAATTATAGCATTTGAGTGATGAAATTTCTTAGAATCAAGATCCTTATATCTCTCTAGACTTTCTTGTAACACTTGGAAACTATCTTGCAGCACTTTGTCTCTATCCTGTAGTAGCAGCCTACAAATATTGTAGCTCTTTTGTAATGGTCTATGAAAATGATGACGTGGGTAGCGCATCCTTAAATAGTAGTGGTAGACCTCCCTTGGCTTTAAAATATTATTTTTATGCCAAATGAGGCTTGGGGGAATAACTTATGTGATTGATGGCCAAGTGGTTGGGCTCAAGGGGTTGTGTGAGTTGGCCCCCACCTACCACCTTTGCATACCAAACCATGTGATGAGTAGGCATGTTGGCCCATGCTTTGGTGTCATCACCCCTTTTTTGTCTATTCTTACGTGCATGTGATGATTGAAGGAGATGACTTCAGTTCACTTTCAAAGGTGGTCGAGACTACTAACCCAAACTTAGCCCATAAAACCTCTTATTTTATGCATTGATAACACTTTTTAAACTAAGATGTGCACCTAAGGAAGGGTTAAGACTTTTCATATCTAAGACTTACTTGAGAATAATCGTGTTGGTATTGTTGTAGCTGATGATTGACGAGTTGATGTTTGCATGAGGCTATTGGAGCATTAATGAGGTTATTGGAGTTCCCCCTGTAGTGCAATTTGTTGCCTTCATTGATCCTTTCATTGGCTTGAATTTTTTAGTGTTCATTGTTGATTGATTTTCCATGATTCAGGTGATCAGAGAACATGTGCCTCCACTGATTATATTTTGTTGTATTTGATGGTCTAGGATCTTGCATTTGTCTACAAGGGATCTTGTATCTTCTCAAGACTAGTGTTGGAGCCTCCTGAAGCTTCATAATATCCAAAACTCTCAGTATGGTTCATAAAATGTGATGTTGTAGGGTTAATGCAAGTTTCTATAGGATTGTATGTCTTCATGTAGCAGTCACATAGATCCCACCTATTAGGATCATAATTTTCTATGGGTTCCACATTTTAAAAATCTTGATAATTCATGGGAAGGTTGTTGATGGTGGATAAAGATCTCTTTTGTGATGGAAATGAGTGGAGAGGAGATGAAGGGTTAGGTTTTTGATGGATGGTGATTGGAAGAATGATGGAAAAGGTGATAGATAATGGAGTGGAAGGATGATAGGCCTCACATGGGCCCCCTCCCTTATTCTTAAGTGAAAAAATTCCAATCTCCTTCTTCCTTCAATGCTCTTTAGCTTCCTATAGTAGTACAGGGACTTTCTTGTAGACTTTTAGGACACTAATAAAATAGAGTGAGAGTAGTGAGGTAATGATGTGGAAAGCTTGGGAAAGGTTAAAGGATGGATGGAATGGACACTAAAATTTGGGTGGAAGTGTGTGAATGTAAAATTTGATGTTGCTTCTATAACTATGTTGACCTTCTTTGGTTGTCATTGGAACCATTTTCTACCTATATAAATGTTAGAATAAATAATGTAAGGGTTCATTTACACTTTCTTTTTTCTTTTTGTATTTTTATTTTCTCTCTTTTTTTATTTTTTCTAAGACTTGTAGGTTACCTCAAAGGAGGTTTTCAATCTACTAGGACTGCCCCATGTGCCTCAAATGAGGTTTTCACTTGGGGGTCTTTTATTTTCTTTTCTCTTTTTTTTTTGGTTTCTTTTTTGAGACTCTTTGGCTGCCTCATGGAGGTTTTCATCCTAAGAGCTTGCCTTAGATGCCTCATGGAGGTTTTCATCCTAAGAGCTTGCCTCAAGTGCCTCATGGATGTTTTCACTTGGGGATTTTTTTTATTTTTATTTCCTTCTTTGCTCATCAAGGGTTGAATGAATAGGGTGCTTTGAGGCTCCCAATCACATTAAATCTTATGCTTATTTAACTAGTAAATTCCTTCCTGGATAGGGGCTTCTTATATAATTTCAACCTATATGCTTTGACCAGAAGTGGTATATTTTTCCTCATCAGTTGTTCAGATCTAAACAACACCATTTTCATGGTATTTCTCCACCAGGTAGGGACCCAAGCATCTTGTCATAAGCTTCCCTTCGATTTCCTTCAATCTATATTGATATAAGAGTGCCCAATCACCTTCCTAGAAGGTCTTCACCCTTATGTTCTTGTGATGCCAAACCTTTCTCTGCAAGTGAACCACATCAATATGCATAAGATCCGAAAACCTAAGTTCACCAAGGGCATTCAACTATTGCAACCTCTCTTCTTGAGATTTTGTGATGTCTAAATCAATTTGTGTTGCCTTTATCAAGGTGTTATATTCATATCAAATGGACACCAATGATTTATTACCATAAACTAACAAATAAAGAGTGAGTCGAATGGTGTACTTCCATGTAGTATTGTAGGCCCAAGCGACCCCCATAAGCCTAATTTCCAATCCTCCTTATTGCTGCCAAAAACCTTGGTCAATATGCCTTATAATGCTCTTTTAGTCAGTTCAACATGCCCATTTGCTTGAGGGTGATATCAGGTGGAATTCATATTCCTGATGTGACGCTGCTTCAATATACATTCTATCAAATTAGAAGTGAATTGAGTTCCTGTGTCATTGTCTCGATCTCTTGGGAAACCAATTTTGTAGAGGATGTTCTCCCTTAAGAATTCTTCCACTTTTTGTTCTATTTTTTCTTTGATTTGCTTCACTTTTGCCCACTTTGTTAGATAATCTATGCATACAATAATATACCTCTTACGTCTAGATGGAGGGTCCAATCTGTCCAATGAAATCCATGACCTGCTTCTCATGACATGTTTAGAGGATATCAAAGACTTCATCTTCCCTTACACAACTCCTTAAGATCTGATCTGGTCATAATATGACAGGGTTACCCCTAATCCAAATGTAAGGGGAAATCTTCATGGCACTTTTTCTCTTTTCCTTTGAGGATAGAACGGGAGGAAATTGTCCAACAACCAGTAAGTTTGCTATGTCAGCAAACCAAGGTGACAATAATAATATGGAAAAGAGGTGCTCATCTAGGAGATGATCATCTATCATCTCCTTATTCTCTGCAGGAAGGGTTAGTCTAGAAAAGAAATATACAACCACATTATTTGTCCTTGGCTTGTCAATAATGGTTAGATCAAACTCTTGTAATATAAATAACCATCTAATAATCCTAGAATTGACATACTTAATGGCTACAAGATCAGTGTGCACAAAAAGTTGTTACCCTGTAATGTAGTGTCTAAACTTATTCAAGGAATTTAAAATAGATAAGATCTCTTTTTCAATGATTGTATAGTTGAGTTCAACCTTAGACAAATGAAATAGATAACATAAGGCAACATACATTCCAATTGTTCGAAGTCTACCCCAACATATTTGTCTAATGAATCTGTGTGAATATGAAAAGGCAAGGCCCAATTTGGACACCTGTGAATTGGTGCAGTTTTCAACTTCTCCTTAAGCTCCTCAAATGCTTCTTGACACTGGTCTGTCCAACAAAAATATGAATATTTTGTTAGCAACCCAAAAAAAAGGTGAGGCCAGGTTACTAAAATCTTTGATAAGTGTCCTATAATATCTATCTCATCCGAAGAGCCTCCTCAGATCCCTTTGTTTTTGGGGAACAATGACTCTCCTAATAATGACAATATTATTAGGGTTAACCTGAATCACTTCCTTAGAGAGGAAGTGTCCCAGAACAATCCCAACATTCATAAAAAATTCACATTTTTCTAGACTTAGAGAGAGATTCATTTCAATGCATCTTTTCAAATCTTTACACAAATTAGAGAGGGCTTCCTGGAGAGCATCCCCATAAGGTGTGAAGTTATCCATATAAATTTCAACCAATTCATGAAAAATATCAGCAAAATATTCAATACTACCCTCTAGAAGGTAGCAAGAGCATTACACAATCCAAATGGAAGGACCTATAGGCAAAGGTCCTCCATGGACATGTGAAGGTAGTCTTATCCAGTCTTCAAGATTGATTTGGATCCAATTGTACTCGCTAAAACCATCTAGAAATGAAAAGAAAATTTTCCCCGCAAGACCATCCAAAACTTGATCAATAAAAGGTAAGGGATAATGGCAATTCTTGGTAGCCTTATTAAATTCCATGTAATCAACACAAACTCTCAACTTCCCATTCTTTTTGGGCATAATAACTAGAGGTGATACACATTCACTATCTAAATTATGGTAAATGAATCCTGCATTTAACAATTTATGCAATTATTCTTTTACTATGTCTTTGAGTGCAGAGTTCACCCTTCTCTGGGGTTGGTGAACAAGTTTGTGTCCTTATTTGACGTATATGTGATGTGTATAAATTAAGGGGTGGGCCCCTTTCATTTCATTGTAATCCCAAGTGAAGGTGTCAAGGTGTTTCCCCAAAACTATAAGAAATTTTTTTTCTTGTTTTATTCTGATGGAATGACTGATTTTTAGAGTTATAGAGGGGTTTATTTCTACAATTTGGACACAACCTTGATCAAAACCAATAGTGAGTAGTTTTTCCCATGGATTGTTTTTAGGCTACTCTAAATGTTCCTTTTCTAATACATCAGTTTTCATAGTAGTAGGGTATTTGTTTTGCAAAAAATTGTCAATAAGATTATCTTCATCTAGTTTCCTTCTTCCAAAAATTGCTTCTAGTGTACAAATGGGGTAGGGAGATGATTGATATAATTATTCCTCTTCTTCCTCCTCTACCCACATAGAAAAATCATGCTCAACAAGGGGTTGAGAAGGGGGGTATAATACAAGTTGTTTTATGAGTTCCCCATTCTTGATTGTCATGTTCTCAGCTCTGCGACTGATATAGGCACCAACAGTAGCTAACCAAGGTCTTCCTAGGATGAGAGGATACCCATTGAACTTGGTATTAGGTTTAAGTACAAGGAAATCAATGGGGTACTCCCAGGAATCGATGGAAACCATAACATCCTCAATGACACCCTCAAGTGCTATTATGGATTTGTCTATAAGTTGTAGCATGCTTGTGGTTTTCCTTAGGGCTCCCTAGAGGTTGAGCTTAAGAATGGTTTCCCTAGTCATGACATTGGTTGTAGACCCTAGATAAATGAGTGTTTTGGGGACTACATCGTTGTTAATATGTAGATCCACTACTGAGCTACCATTATCCAAATACATTATGGAGATGACCTTCCCAAGAATTATATTAGCCAATTACCCAAGAACATTGAAAGTGGGGGCATATCTCCTCTTCCTCTATGGGATCTTGAAGAATTCTTCCCTAAATAATTTATTATATATGGGAACATCTTTGATGGCCTGTAGGAGAGGGATTCTGACACACAGGTTTTCCAGTTCTCCTAGAAGTTCATCCTCTTCTGGGGTGTGTGATTTGGGATGGAATAACCTTTCAGGATAGGTAGTTGGGTTGGTTTGAGGGGTTCTTTCTTCCTTCTCTTCTTCAAGATCTTCTGCTGGAGAAGGTGAGTGAGAACTAGGAAGTACTTTCCCAAAACTAAGATTGATTTCTTAGATTTCTATAGAATAGGTAAGATATGAATTTTATCCATTGTAGACTTGTTGGGCCTACTTATTTTGGGGTTCAAATTATGTTGAGCAGGCATTTTGGGTTGTTTAGGTGGATTGTTTTGGGTTAGCTAAGGTTGATGAGGAGGAGGCATTAAGGAAAATGGTAGGTCTTCCTAAGGAATCCATCCTTGTGAGGGATTACCTCATTGAGGAGGTTGGGGCTGGCATGATTGAAAAGATGGAATGATAGGTGATGAGTCCCATCAATAGATACATTTTAAAGATTAACATGCCATCCTCCACCTTAAAACTACCCTTCTCTTGAATTTTTTGGGTGTGGAGCATGATTATCTTCTATATTCAAAGGTACCACCGCATTGGACCCCAATTCGTAATGGGGTGGCAACGCCACCCGTAAAATAGTCACTACAGGGGGGGTCTGGGGGGGCAGTTGCGACCTTTGGGAGTCCCCACTGGCGGGAGGATCGAGGGTTGTGCCCCCAAAGCTAAAAATAGATGTAAAATTTCCTTGTAAAATGTTGCAATTTCGTATTCAATCTGGGTCGTTCATTAGGTGGAGCTATGATGGTAGAAGTTATGTTAATTTAAGGTTTTTTGCCCTAGAAGGCAACCCCTCACTATATATGAGGGAATTGTATTACGTCTATATATATATGTATTCTGAGTGAGGAAGCGAGAGGAGATTAAGAGTGAAGAGGGAATTACAATGGATCTGTTGTAGGTTGTATCTCTTCAGTTTGCTAGATAATATATAAGGATGGACTGGCTATTTCTTCGTGGACGTAGCCCAAACTAGGTGAACCACATATATCTATATCTCTCTTGTTTATGCGTTTTTGTGTTTATATTTTTGAAATATTTTTTGTGTTCCATTTCTCTATAATATATAATTTTCTAACAACTGGTATTAGAGTCGAAGGTCTATTTGGCTGATAAATGCGTAGGAGAGAAAGGTTCCTGGTTCATGTGGGAGTAGTGGCAGAAGATGGTAGGTTTAGGGTCGAAAAATTTAATGGCCAAAACTACCAGTTGTGGAAGATGTAAATGGAAGATTATCTGTATCAGAGAGATATGTACCAACCATTGAACAAAAAGGTGAAGAAGCCAATGAGTATGACAGATACATAATGGGATATTCTCTATAGAAAGGCACTTGGAACAATACGGCTGTGCCTAGCGGTGTCAGTAGCATTTAATATTTCAAAGGAAACAACAATAAAGGGATTAATTTTGACATTGGCTAAACTGTATGAAAAACCCTCAGCATCAAATAAGGTACTTGTTATGAAACATTTATTTAATATGAAAATTTTAGAAGGTGGTTCTGTTGCTGATCATTTAAATGAATTTAATACAGTTACTAGTCAGTTAAATTTTGTAGGGTTAACTTTTGATGATGAAGTTAGGGCTCTATTATTTCTATGCTCATTTCCAAAAAGTTGGAATGGTTTAGTTATGACCATTAGTAACTCTGTCTCTAGATATAGTACTTTAAATTTTGATGATGTTGTCAGTGCAATCCTTAGCGAGGAAATGCGACAGAAAAGCTCCAGTGAGAAATCACGTAATGCTTTGACTGCAAAGACTAAGGGAAGAAAAATTGAAAGAGGAAAGAGCCCCGGATATCGTAGTAAGTCAAGAAAAGGAAGATCCAAGTCCAGATCGGGGATAGTGTGTTGGAAATGTGGGAAGAAAGGACACCTGAAGAAAAATTGTAAGTCTTGGAAGGGAAAAGAAGGAGACGCGCAACAAGAAAATAATCATGAAGCAAATGTAACAAGTGATGTGTTACAAGATGCTTTGATTCTTTCTTTAGAAAATATTATTGATGTCTGGGTGGTAGATTCAGGGGCCTCATTCCATGCTACACCTGATAGGAAACATTTTCATGATTATGTTCAAGGAGATTTTCGACAGGTTCGATTGGGTGATGATAAAACCTGTAAAATCATTGGAATGGGTACAATTTTCATAAAACAAAAGAATGTAAATCAATGGCTATTGAAGGAGGTAAGGCATGTTCCAACTTTGAAGAAAAATCTTATTTCAACAGGGCAGTTGGGAGGTGAAGGCTGTGTGACTACTTTTACAGATGAAACCTAGAAGGTGAGTAAAGGATCCCTGGTAATAGCAAATGGAGAAAAGGTTGGTACATTGTATTAATGCAATGGTTTTTCTAATTATGTTA
Organism: Pinus taeda; assembly: GCA_000404065.3. Classification (NCBI taxonomy): domain Eukaryota; kingdom Viridiplantae; phylum Streptophyta; class Pinopsida; order Pinales; family Pinaceae; genus Pinus; species Pinus taeda. The sequence continues at coordinate 51,969 of APFE031142673.1, read as the reverse complement.
ATGATTTAACCTCTACGGGAGAATATACGACATTATGGCATCATAAGCTTGGGCACATGAGTGAGAAGGGGATGCAGATTCTTCACTCAAGAAATTTGTTGCCAGGTTTGAGGCATGTTGATTTAAATTCTGTGAGAATTGTGTTTATGGAAAAAAGAAGAGAGTCAAATTCCTCAGAGTTGGGAAAGAAAAGAAGAGAAAAAAATTAGAGCTTGTGCATACAGATGTATGGGGACTTGTTGAGGTATCATCTCTTTGTGCTCTCATTATTATGTTACTTTATTGATGATGTAACCAGAGAAACCTAAATTTATTGTACTCGAAATAAATCCAATGTATTTGATACTTTCAAGAAATGGAAAGATTTGGTTGAAAATGAGACAGGAAAAAGGTTTAAGTGTCTCAGATCAGACAATGGAGGTGAATATTGTAGCAAAGAGTTTGATAGGTACTGTTCAGAGAATGGAATTCATAGAGATAAGACAGTTCTAGGAACACAACAAGAAAATGGTGTGTCGGAAAAGATGAATAGGACAATCATGGAGCGTGCAAGGTGCATGAGATTGCATGCAGGATTGCCTTTACAATTTTGGGTAGATGTTGTAGATACTTTTGTTTATCTAATAAACATGGGGCCTTCAAGTTCCTTGGATGGTGGTATTCCAGAGGAGGCATGGACAGGTGAAAAGGTAAACTAATCTTTTTTAAAGACTTTTGGTTGTGAAGCCTTTGCCCACATTAATAAAGAAAATAGAACAAAGCTTGAGGCAAAATCAAAGAAATGTACCTTTATTGGATATGGTGTTATGATTTTGGTTGTCGCTTTTATGATTATGAAAAACACAAAATCATTAGGAGCAGAGATGTCATATTCAATTAAAAGGTTTTGTATAAGGATCAACTGCAGGAAAAGAAACAAGAAAAAGAAAACACAGAATACACAGTGCTTGATGAGATCATAAAAAAAGTGATTGTGCCTGAAAATCATAATGATCAACATCCAAAAAAACAACCACAACAACAATAAGCACCTCAAACACTTGGAAGTGGTGTTAGAAGATATACCAGGATAAGTAGACCCCCTGAGTGATACTCTCCTTCATTATATTATGTATTATTGATTGATTCTGGTGAACCAGAATGTTATGAAGATGCAGTATAGGTGGAAACCGGGAAGAAGTGGGAACAAGCCATGAAAGAAGAAATGGACTCCTTAGCACATAACCAGACTTGGTACTTAGTTAGGTTTCCTGCAAGTAAAACAACATTATAGAATAAATTGGTTTAGAAGTTGAAGGAAGAAGATGGAGGTAGAAAATGGTATAAAGCTAGACTTGTGGTGAAAGGGTTTGCACAGAAAAAGGGTATAGACTTTGATGAGATATTTTCTCGTGTTGTTAAAATGACTTGAATCAGAACTATTTTAAGTCTAGTAGTAGCTGAAGATTTGCATCTTGAGCAATTAGATGTAAAGACAACCTTTCTCCATGGGGATTTGGAGGAAAGAGATATATATGCAGCAGCCACAAGGATATGAGGTAAAAGGGAAGGAGAAACTAGTGTGCAGGTTGAAGAAGAGCTTGTATGGCTTAAAAAAGGCTCCAAGGCAGTGGTATCTAAAATTTGACAGGTTTATGTCTGAACAAGGTTATATTAGATGTCACTCTAATCATTGTGTTTATCTCAAAAGGAAAAATGATAACAACTATATTATATTTTATTGTATGTAGATGACATGCTTGTTGCAGGTTCTAACATGCAGGAAATAAATGTGCTCAAAAGAAAATTGGCGAAATCATTTATAATGAAGGATTTCGGTGCTGCAAAACAAATCCTTGGTATGAGAATAACTAGAGACAGGAAGAATTGCAAATTAACATTGTCTCAAAGTGAGTACATAGAAAAGGTGTTGAAAGGGTTTAATATACAGAATGCAAAACCAGTTAGTATGCCTTTGGCTTGCCATTTCAAATTAAGGAGGAGTGTCCCAAGACTCAGGAAGAAATGGCTCATATGTCTAAAGTTCCATATACATCAATATTTGGAAGCTTAATGTATGCAATGGTCTGCACAAGGCTTGATATTGCACATGCAGTGGGACTTGAATGCAGGTACATGAACAATCCAGGAAAAGAACATTGGATGTCGGTGAAGTGGATTCTTAGGTATTTGAGAGGTATCAGAAATTAAGAATTATGCTTTGGTGGTTCAAAATTTGTTCTACAGTGATATGTTGATGCAGATATGGTGGGTGATAGAGAAAACATGAGGAGCACAATAGGGTATGTGTTTACTGTAGGTGGAACAGCTGTCAGTTGGGTCTCAAAACTACAAAGTGTTGTTTCACTCTAAAAAACAAAAGCAGAGTATGTTGCTGCTACAGAGGCTAGTAAATAAATGATTTGGTTATAAAGGTTTCTGGATGAATTGGGTAACAAGCAGGAGTTGGGCAGGTTATACAGTGACAACCAGAGTGCCATACATCTTGCAAAAAACTCTGCATTTCATTTCAAGACTAAACATATACAACTCAAGTACCATTTCATATGGTCAGCATTGGAAGATGGAAAGTTGAAGCTGGAAAAGATACACACTAGGAACCGAGAATCTGCTCAATTTCAATTGGTCTTCAAGTATGATGAAGAAGATGAGAAACAACCAGGTTCGGAGTGGAGTCATTGTCTAGCAAATGAAGCAGTGGTGGAGTTGCTATAATTAGTCTCCAAGTGGGATATTATTGGGTGTGGAGCCTAATTATATTATGTATTCAAAGGTACCACTGCAATGGACCCCAGTGCATAATGGGGTGGTAATGTCGCCCGTAAAATATTCGCTGCAGGGGGGGTCCAAGGGGCAACGCTCTCGAAGCTAAAAATAAATGTAAAATTACCTTGTAAAATGTTGTAATTTCGTAGTCAATCTGGGTTGTTCATTAGGTGGAGATCTAACAGTACAAGTTATGTTTAATTTAGGGTTTTTTCCCTAGAAGGCAACCCCTTGTTATATATGAGGGAATTGTATTGCCTGTATGTATATCTATATTTTGAGTAAGGAAGAGAGAGGAGATTTAGAGCAAAGAGGGAATTACAATGGATCTGTTGTAGGATGTATCTCTTCAGTTTGCTGGATAATATAAAAGGAAGGACTGGTTGTTTCTTCGTGGATGTAGCCCAAACTTGGTGAACCATGTATATCTATGTCTCTCTCTTTCTATGCATATTTTGTGTTTATATTTCTACAATATTTTATGTGTTCCATTGCTCTGTAATATATAATTTTCTAGCAACATTAATTCACATTTTTCATTATATTATGTTTAATAAGAGGACTAGAAGGTCTTTTTCATAGTATGTGGCCTAATGTGGTTTAATTACGGGAAAATGAGGCATTTTTTAGGCTATTATTATGCAGAGGTTTAATGGAGACAATTAGGAAAGAATCCAAGGGGTTTTGCCACCTCCTTAACTCCATAAAATTGGCTTGGTTGAGTGACTCCTATTCCATGTGAAGATGAGGGAGGAAAAGATCCACCATTTTTGAGATAAAGGAGGGAACCATTCTTATTTTCAAGGGAGATGCTTCAGCTGCCCTTTTGTATAAATAAACTAGAAGAAGAACTCATTAGGAATTTTTTTTACAGCTAGGTGTAGCTATTGAGATCCGAGCATTGACATTGTTATTTTCAACTTTTATGTGATGTATTAGACCTACACTTTTTTATAATGAGAATTTGGATTTTAAGCTACATCTGAGTTAGTTTCAGAGGGCTGAGACCCTTGGGTTTGGGCCCAAAATAGAGGCTTTGGTCCCTCTTATTGTACTTATGTTTTCTCTTGATTCCAAGCAGTTCATAATTTCTTGCATTTTAGTATAAGTTAACCTTCTTGTGGTTGTAGCCTCTACATCCTCTCTCTTGCAGGAGAATGAGTCAAAGGATTCACAACCACAACAAAAAAAATATTGTGTTTATGATTTTTTGGAAATAGATTGGTATTGTTTGTCCTATTTTACATTTGTTTTTTGTATTTTAGAGGTTTGTTCAGTAAGTAGATGAGTGATTTGTATGAATTAGATGTCATTTAAATTCAACTCATATTTTCCATCATAATTTATTTCATTTTGCAAATGATAAATGGATGCATTCATGTGATTGATCGTAGGGTTGATTGATTTTCAAGGAAGGTTGGCTTCATCACTTCTATCCTGAGCTCTTTCACCTTCTCCTTCCACCTCCAAGCTTTGTCCCAAAAAAACCCATTTTTATAAGCTATTCTATATATGTCACCAAGAGCACTCAAACTTGTGCAAGTTAGGCCTATGAGAGGTCTCGAGCTTGGATAGGGGCTCAAACCAACCTTCTTTCATTTTCTTTAGATACTATTCACCTCTCCATACCCTCAAACCAATGTTTTCACCTTCAAAAACCACTCGGATCCCCTCCTATATAATTACAAGCCTCTTGTAGCAATCGCCTGTAAAAAACATGTAGCAGCCTTTTCCTTCATTAGTTTCAACCCACACTTCAAGTTTGACCTGACATAGATGCATAATGACCTCAATCTATGATAATATGACCAGGAAAATATCTTAGGCCACTCCAAACCTTCCTTGTCTTCACTCCAAAAAAAGAGTAGATTTAGTTTCTTTATCATGCAAATAGGTTATTGATTTATGAGCAAGTATGAACTAGGTAGATGGTATATATGATTCTGATTGGTAGTTTGATGAATTAAGCAAGATGGACCCGTTTCTTTTCTGCAAGTAGATGAGGTAGGGTGATGAATTATGCAATATAACATAGCTTCATTTATGTAAGTAGGTTAACCTTTATCTTTTCATGAATTGAGTAATTAGGGTTTTACAAGTTGAGTCGTTGGAATTTCTATTTTGATACTTGGAAGCAATTTCCAATTTGTCCTCTTATCAAGATTTCATTCTAATTAGGTAGAAGGAAGGGTCTTTAAGCACTTTTTGATTTAATTTCATAACACAGGGTGGCGTGAGTGGAATCCTATCTGTTGTTTATATAGCACTATCACCTCGAAGTTTGTACGAGCCCTTGGGAGTTGCAACATTCTTGGTGCAATACTAAGGCTCACCACTTTTTGGCATCTTTGCCGAGGAAGTGTCTATTTAGATGTTGTTTTTCTACTTAAGCATCATTTTCTATTTTTCATACAATTTTGAAGAAGTAACATAAAAGAAAAATAGAAAAAAATGATTTCATTCCTTGTAGGAATAGAGATACTCAAGGAAAATTCTTCCCAAAACCCCCACACCCTCAAGCACTCAACCTTCACTCTTCTTCGGTGACTGTCAACTTCCCTCTCTGACTACGAGGGAGTTAGAAGACACTCTTAGTGAGCAACCTGAAAATTTTGAAAAACCTATTAGGAAAGAAGAAGAACCCACTTAACCTACCCAAACTATGGCTGAAAACATGGACAATGAGGTTCTCCCTATCAGAGAGACCAATGGAGAGGCTATAATGAAGAATATCAACCCTACTTCTCCTCCACTCTACCATGGATTAACATCTAAGAATCGTGATACCTTCATGTTTGAATTTGTTGTTTTTTGTAGGACCTATGACTATGTCTCTAACGAAAAAAAGTTGAAGCTATTCCCCTCTACCCTTAAGGATGCAACCTTATGCTGGTTTATGGGTCTACCTGGGGGTGGCATCACTAGCTGGGCACAAATCCAACAAGCATTTAATAACAAGTACATGGACTAATGTAGGTCCAAATAAATCAAGGAATAAATATTTAGGATGACTCTTGGACTTGATGAATCCTTAAAAGACTATGAGGAGATATTTCAACTTAGTTACAGGAGGGCTAGCTGCACCCTTGATCTTGAACCACTCAAACTAGTTCCTCTGAGGGATCAGGGAAGACATGTTGGAGATCCTCAACATGTTTTCTAGGGGATATATCTGTTAGTTATCCAAAATGACAATAAAGTTATGCTCAAGAATCACTCTAAGGTTGCTAGAAAGAAGGATAGGGCTAGTCAAGGCTTGGTCAGTTCATTTGCCTCCACAACCTCCATTAATAATGAGATAGGAAACATGTTGGAGGATTTCAAGAGTGAAATACTACATACATTTGCACTGCAAATGGATAAAATGGAAATCAAAAGAAAACAAGAGGAAATAGAAAGTGCACTAGCTATTTTCTGCTCAAGATGCACCAAAAGACATCCTAGGAATGAGTGCCCCTTAAATGTCATAGAGGTATGCCTAGTATGTGAAGAAAATCTTGCAACAAAAAAGAAAACTTATTTTCCAGGACTAAAATATTTATATCAAGGAGAAGAAGGCGAGGTCAAAGCAACTTTGTTTCATCAATCTAAAAATGCCAAAGGACCTAGGCCATATCAACAAGGTATGCAAGGTGCACATTACTCTGATTATGATCCAAATCATAATACACCCTTCCAACCTTGGTACTCTTCCACTCACCCATCTTAGTCCACACCCCCTTCTTGGCCTTATGCTCCTCCATATCTTACTCAACCTGTCAAGCATCCTCTTCAGCCATATCCGCCCCAATCTTCTCAATGGGGCAACCCATCACAAGGGTGGAGGCCTCAAGTCAACCAATCTCCTTCTTCAATACCTCCATCCCAACCTCAACTACAACTCACCCATCCTACTCCACTTAAATAACATCAAATTCCTTGTCAACAAAATGCGAGCCCGAAAAACAAGCAAGCCCAACAAGTCTACAGTGGAGAGACATCTTACCTTGCTTATGTTGTGGAAATCCAGGAGATCAACATTTGTTTTGGGAGAGTGCTTCTAGATAATCACCCATCTTCTCCACCTGAAGAGCTTGAAGGAGAGAAGGAATATAGTGTTCCTCAAGTCAATCCACCTCCTTTTCTTGAGAGGCTGATCCACCCTAGCTAAAACACGCCATAAGAGGTTGAACATTTGGGAGAATTTAGGAATTTGTGGGTTAAAATACCCATTCTATAGGCTATTAAAGATGTTCCCATCTATAATAATCTCATCAAGGAGAAATGTTTCAAACATACTAGGAGAATAAAAAGAGATAGACCCCCCATAAAGGTTGTTGGGAAATTATCTGATTTGATGCTTGGGAGGGTGATCTTCCTGAAATATCTAGACCTTGGAAGCCCTCCAGTAGATGTGCAGATTTATGGCCTTATAGTCCCTAACACCCTGATTGATGTTAGGGTTTCCATAGATGTGATAACTAAGGAAATCATTCTAAAGCTAAACCTCTGAGGAGCTTTGAGAAATACCACCACAATGTTGTAGCTTGCAGACAAATCTACAGTAGCTCCTAAGGGAGTTGTTGAAGATAGCATGGTCTCTTTTGACCCTTGGGAGTATCCTATTGATTTCCTAGTTCTCCAACCCGTTGTGCCCTACAACAACCCCCCATTTCATATCATTATTATCCCAAAACTATAATATGAAATGGGTCCCTTTTTAATTTTGATTTTAATTGGTATCAACTTAGTTTTATTCAAAAAGGTCCAAAAAAATAAAATAAAACGTTACCAAAAACCTTTTTGAATAAGCCAATCAAAAACCTTACACATAAATGATTAATCTTTTGTCATTGCAACAAAGCGATCGCAAGATCGCATATCGCAATGACAAAGGAAACACAACTTAAGGACCCATTGGTTTTCTCCGATGCGATATCGCTACTGGATATCGGCGATAATGAACTAGCGCGATAAAACTCCCCTTGTGCTTCGATGCGATGCGATATCGCTATCGACAATCGGCAATTATACTATGCATGCTTTTAAAGTGTCTCACTCGGTACTCCCGACGTGATGCGATATCGCTATCGGCGATCGAGAATCCCAAATAGAACGAATTTAATGATTTATGATTTCCCCCGATGCCCGATTGCGATAAAGCCAAAAGCGCAGATTTCAAAGAAAATCCTAAAGCGGGTTTATTATGATTTATTCGTATTTAAAGCCTTATCTTTTGAAGAGCCATTCATCCATGCTTAACCGCCAAAACACCCAAGGCACGCTTCAAATAAATCATTCGTCCATTAATCGAATTGACGGGCATTGATAGGATTGACAGGTCTTAACGGCCATTTAATGAAACAGTAAGCCTGAGATCTTTATACAGATTGTATCCGAGGCCACCTTAAGTTAATCGTTCGCCATGCATTCGTCGATATATATCTCAGTCATATTCGATTTGCGCTATCATTTTCTGTGTTTCGTTCATTGTCATTTCTGTGCAAAATTCTTCCGAAGTAACAGATTCAAGCATAATGGGGAAGAAGTCCAAGAAAACTACAATGGCTTCCGCTTCGCCGACCACAGGGCAACCTGTCGTTGATCCAAGTACTAAAAATAAAGGGCTAATATTAGACACTACATGCCTAGGACTTGTCAAAACTACTTGGCAAGGCACCTATAATCTGATCGAAGCCGAAGAGCCAAGGGTGACAGCAATACAAGTCTTAGCTGACAGCACTAGAAAATCCAAGGCTAATCTAAGCGATTTGGCCAACTCTTTTCTTCATCGAATAGCGGCTCGGGAGCAAATCCTCCCATATACAGATGTGGTTAGATGGGCGATTCAGGAAATCCCAATTCTGACAGAACTTTCAGCACCACAGATGGGAGAATTTTCGGTTCCTTTCGAGCCGATGATTTAAGGCAAATGTATCATTTGTCGGAGGCAGAGAAGAAATATAACACGGCATTCCTGGAGAAATTCCGAGCTGAGAATGAGACTGAATCCGAACCCATTCGAGGTTGGAGACAAAATCCAGCAAAG
>APFE031142673.1:0-43155 GCA_000404065.3 Pinus taeda | reverse complement strand
GCAAAGCACAAGCACGAATCTTCGGGTAAGTACTCGGTCGATTCTCTATGCTCTCCTTATTGCTATGCTGGGATAATGATGTGCAGGTTGTGGGGATTACATGATTCCGCCAATTTTACCATAGAAATGGTCCCCTTAATGGAGGCGACATGTAGTGGTGAAATAATGGATTGGGAAAATATATTGTCCCATAAGCATCCACAGTTCTGGATTTTAGATCCAAGTCCCGCGTCATTGAAAGGTTCATTCCCCCATTTTACTACAGTGCCTATATATTAGATGTCCTGTGTTTAAATTCTGAATTTCCTGTGCTCGGATGGAGGTGGACGTCGCAAGACCCCACACCCGTTCACATATATCATCAAAAGTTGTGGAAAACCAACTACAAGCATCATTTGTATCAAATCTGCAACGGTTTCATGTTGCCCATTCATCATTCTATTTTCAATAAGCCTGCCCCTAAGATTTCCTACCAAGCAGGGATTGATTTAACATCCATAGGGAGTTGGTTCGGGGAGGAAAAGTTCACTTATATCAGAGTTTTTGGCAGTCAAGCCAAACCCCATGTTCTTCCTCTTTACATCCCTGATAAATTACTAGCCAGGGAAATAACCTATCAGATCATCTCTGATGGGGTTACACAAACTCTGAAGAAAGCTAAGAAGCACGTCTGGCCCTCTTTTCCTTTGAGAATTAGTATCTGCACTCTGCATGATTTCAAACATGCATAGAAAGAAGCTGAGAAAATAAACTCATTAACCGTGGCAACTCTACCAAGCAGGCGATTTGATCCAAACAAAGTCGCCTATAATGTACTCGAACAAGCCAAATTGACCAAGTTCGAGCATAAATAAGATAGATTTGAGGACTTGTTCACATCGGCCGAGTCAATGTATCAAGTTAGATCGCTCGCCATAATTGAATACAATGATGAGGGACTAGTTGAATTCAACAGACTTAGAGAGCAAAGGTTGCAAACTCTGCCTCTAGATCTGTTAGCGACGACTCCAACAACAAAATCAAGCGAGCCTGAGTAGCGACTTGATAAAGAACCTCCTGTTACATCAAAGCAACAGGAGGAAGTGCATGAGCAAAGACAAGAAGAGACCCAGGCGAAAGAGCAAGAACAAAGCAATTTAAATGTAAATGAAGATACACAGATTGATCCGAAATTGCTCCAGGAATGGCAGCAATTGAATTCGATTATCGGCAATCTGGAATGCTCTAAAGATGACAAGAATTAAAAAGAGGTCAATATACAAGAGGCGACTTCAAAGCAGGTTTCAGGTGAAACCAACGACCCACCCAAATCAAAAGAAGTGGAAATAATCCCAAAGGATCCTTCCGACGAAGTCATTTTGCAGATTGAAGAGATTCCTCCCTTAGATGTCTTCTATAGCCCAAGGCATATAGTTGTAGTGAAACAACAGAGGAAGAGGAGAAGGACTGATCAACCTTCTTTATTCCTAGAACAAACAGTAACGGGCAATGTGCTATGGAAAGAGGAATTTGACCCCTCTAATGATTTGACAAAGCTATCGCAATATGCTGGAGCTTATTCGGTGGCGACAATAGACAAAGCATCGGAGGTGAGCAGTTTATTGAAGACAAAAGATCAGGATATCTTTTCGCTACAAGCACAATTATCGGAAGCGCAGCAAAAGGCAGAGTAGGCAGAACAACAATTGCTAGTATAGCAACAAATAAACAATCAGCTGACTAAACAATTGCAGGAAGAAAAACAGAGAATTGACAACAATGCAGTCCAAAAGCAAAAGGAGCTATCGGAGGCATTGGCGCAACTAAAAGCATCAAATGAGCAAATGCTGGAATCCAAAGATCAACAGATTGCTCAATTATCAGCTCAACTTGAGCAAACAAAGAAGCTCCCACAGATAGAAGAGTTCAAAGCAGAGGCATTTCAATTAAACAAAGGATTGATAAATCAGATGAAGCTTTTGTGTCAGCAAATCACCTAGGCAGAACCATTATGCGATTTAGCGGCATCCATAAGTGAAAAAGTAGAAAAGGCAAGAACAGATTTGGATCAAGCCGAAGAAACATTGACAAATTTTCTGGAATGGCAAGATACCGATCAGGGACAGGCAGCTAACCTACCAAGGATTCTAGAATCGCACAAAGAAATATTATTTACAGAATGGCAATCTCAGTTAATGAAGGCAGAAAGAGCGATTTCAAGGTGCAAGACAACCACTAGTAATTTGGTTGAATTGGTTAATAATACTCTTGTCTAACATGATTTTTCAATGTACTCCAGGCAAATTAACCGCAACGAAGATATTGGAGCAGTCATGTTACCCAGAGATCATATGGTACTATTTCAAATAGCGATTGATATTGGGATTGATTAGCAGCTCATATGGTACTATTATCTATGTTTGGACTCATTCTTGTTATATGAATTGTCATTTGATCGCTCCTGCTATTATCGCATATATATATGTGTTTTAACAACATCCTTTATGCATTCCACTATTGGTTGTTTATAGTATGCTTTTCTTTCAATCATGTATGTATCAATGATATAAATGATAAGTGTAGTAATCTTGTGTTAATCACTTTGTTTAACTATTTAGATGAAGTAATCTTTGAATGAATGAATATCTATGTTTATTTTACAGAGTCATCTATATGCCTATCAATAGACAAAGACCATCAAACGCTGCATTTCTAAAGAATAATTGTTCCCGGGATTAGTATTAGTTCTATTATTTTGTTGATAGATTAAGTTATTCGCCTATCATTAGAACAAACAACCCATCACTCATCCACCCCTTTTATTCATTATTGGGAAAATAGTCCCATTATATCCAGTCGGAGCCACCATCCCAAATGGAAAAGGAGTTGTATTAAGGTCCGGACCGGGTGGTTATCCTCCAATGTTGTTGCAGCGATTTTCGAGGCATCAACATTTCTGGCGCTAGAAGGAGGGCCATCCGCTATGAATGGCGAGTAAGCCAAAACCTACAAACCATTCAAAGAGTAACTCACCCTCCACCTCTCCTCGGACCTCTCGTTTGCACTCTGAATCATCAGTATCCAGATGAGAAGAGGAAGGATCAACTACTACTGCTCAACCTCATCATACTTCAGAAAATTTATGTCCGGAGTCCCCTGAAGTTCAATCTATCATCCAGAAACTTCAAGGCTTCTCGATTTCACCTCCTAGATTTGAAGTATCACAAGGCAGTCAGACTTCGCAATTCCACTTACCTCCTCACCTTACCAGACTTCAAAGCAAAAAACTAGGTATTGAACCACCTGAGTTTCCTTTGCTCGAAAGGAAAAGGATTAAAAAGAGCGCTGAAGGTTCTGGTAGTGAAACCTTTTCTCCATCATCTTCCATTTCATCATCACCTGTGCGAAGTCAAACACCCACTTCACCATTACATATTGTTGTTCACCAAGGGACTTCACCTCCAACATCACAATCCTTTCAGTCTTCATTTCCACCTCCTCCCCAAGCACCTGGAACACCACAGGCAATTGCTGGTACTCCCAAAATGGCTCAAAGACCATGGAGAAGTCCTGGTGCAGTCACCATGCCTGCACCTTTACATCCATTACCCGATTACCCTGAGAAATGGTTACCAAATTTCAATCCAGATGCTGGAACGTCAGCAGAGGAACACATAAATAATTTTATGTTGTCAGTCAATTTGAAGGGAGTAACAGAAGAAGATGTTGTAGTTAGATTATTCCCTTATACATTACAAGGATCAGCAGGATCTTGGTATTTTTCCTTACCTGCTGGATCCATCACCAGTTGGAATATCTTTCAGGAACAATTTCTTACCAAATACGGCAATGATAGATCCTTGGCTACACTCATCCATGACCTTTCCAATTTAAGGATCGAGCCAAGAGAACCCATTAAGGAGTTTAAATCCTGATTTAACAAACTCTTGAACAAAATCCCTACCGATGACAAGCCAAGCGAACAAGTTAGAAGCGAATGGTATATTACAGCATTACCCTCAAACATAGCCATTTTTGCAGATAGGGCTAAACAACCTACATTAGCCGAAAACATGAAAGAAGCCCTCGCTGTCGAAAAAAGTGTAATCGCTTTGGAAAAGAAAACTACTCTAGAGGAACGAAAATCCAAAAAAGTGTCTTTTAAGGATGATTCAAAGAAAAAGATCATTAATAATCCATATGACATGGACGGCCTTCAAAAAGTCCTTAAAACCATGTCAAACAAAATGGTTGAGATTAAGAAACAAGTAGCAGAGTCCTCAACAAAGAAACCTTATAGGAATTTCAAAAAACCTGAGTCCAAGCCTCCAAATGTCATTTCCTATGCAGATTCGGATCCTGAGGAAGAAGAAGAAGAAGAAACAATTACACCCTCCGATGAATTAGAAGAAGAGGAAGTCGTTGAATGCCATGGAATGTGGGACTTTATACTCCCTAATTCCGATACTGACGCTGAGCAAGAAGCCTTTCCCGTGACTACAAGAAGTAAAGCTACTCCTGAACATGTTCAAGCCAATCCAAAGAAAAGGAGTGCTGGTACCAATACTACAAAGGAAAAGGTACCCACAAGGAAGCCAGCCGCAACAGTATCTCAGAATCAGCCGTCATCCTCCAATATACCTTCGTCATCTAAGACATTGGTAGTATCTGATTCGATGGACTATAATATTGTTGATGACACGAAGAAAACTAAGGCAAACATCACCATGTTTGAACTTAGTAAATTAAAGCATCAACAAAAATTACTTCTCAAAGAACTTAATGCAGTTCCTTCTTCACCTCTTCCCAGTACTAAAGCTGCAAGTGATTCAGGACAACCACCTTTTGGTAGAGTTGAGGCAACTGATACAATTCTAATTGGAGATAGATCAAATTCCCATACTCCTCCTTTCCTCTTAACATATGAAATTTACAATAGAAATCTACATAACTGCTTGATTAACTTTGGGGCATCATCTAATATAATTCCTGCTTCAGTTTGTTCTAAATTGAACATAGAACCCCAGAAATCTTCAATTCATATTGTGCGGTTAGATAGAACTAAAGTTCAAGTTTTAGGGGAAATAAACTCCGTTACAATCAGGTTATCGGCGGATCTGCGAGTTGTCCAAAGGATTGATATCCTAATCTTCTATATACCTGAGTTTTATGGTTTAATTTTAAGTAGGGATTGGTCAGAAAAGCTCCATGGGTATATTTCCACCCATTGGTCCCACATGTGGCTCCCCTATAAGGGCAAGCCAAATCAAATAAAGATCGATCAGGAGAAACATATGACCCACACTGTTACAGAATTCGAACAAGAAAATCAACCAATTGCGTTCAACAACAATATCTTAGGAAATTATTCTTCTGAATGATTTTTCGGCAATTATATTGCCCAGCCATCTCCTTTCTCGGTAAACAATTTCGCATCACAAATTGAAAAATTTTCGCAGACTGACAGGTCTAAATGTGTTAATGTTACTGATAATTTTGTAAGTAAGATTGTAGATAATTCTTTATTTTGGTCTTTATATTTTGATGGATCCAAGTCTAGTGAAGGATCAGGAGCAAGATGTATTTTGGTTAGCCCACAAGGAGAAAAAACAATGTTGTCCTGCAGGCTAGAGTTTGAATGCACCAATAATACAACTAAGTACGAAGCATTAGTCCAAGGATTATACAAAGCGATTGGCCTCAAATTCCAATACTTGAAAGTGTTTGGAGATTTTGAGATTATTGTTAAACAGGTAAGGAATACAATTCATTGCCTTTCAAACCATCTCAAACATTACCAATCGCTAGTACAAGAACTCACCTCCCACTTTTTAGCATTCAATATTTCTTCCATTCCCAGGTCTCAAAATTCAGTAGCCGACTTGTTAGCCAATGTCGCTTCCAAGCTCCTCCCTTCCGAAGACTATAGCCCAGATAGATTTTCAGTATAGTTGCTTTTTAGGCCATCAATTCCTGACAATGTAACTAATTGGAGAGTATTCAACCACGGTGAAGACATTTTACAGTTTTTAACCTCCGAAAAATCCTATGATAATCAAATCATTGAGGAAGACGAACATGATATTCAAATGCAAGGTAAGCATGAAGAAAATTCAATCCCAAAGCCTGTGGTGAAGCTTGAGGATCTTTACGATATTAAAGACAGGTTTAAACCTGTGACCAATACGAAGCTCCAGAGCTCTACCTTAAGGTTTGAATTGATAAACCTTGGCACTGAAAAAACTCCTCAAAACATTAATTTAGGATTAGGACTTTCCGTGGAAGAAAAGGAAGCATTCATTAGACTGTTACGCAAGAATAAACATGTTTTTGCTTGGAAATATGACAATCTAAAAACGTATGATACATCCATTATCCAGCATACTATTCTGATGCTTCCCGAACAGAAACTAGTTCAACAAAAGTTGAGGAAAATACATCCAAACTTAGAGAGTTAAATAAAATCGGAACTCAATAAAATCTTGAAAGCTAAGATTATTTTTCCCGTTCGGCACTCAAACTGGGTCTCCAATATGGTACCAGTCAGAAAGAAAAATGGAGACATAAGGATTTGTATTGATTTCAGAAATTTAAATAAGGCGAGTTTAAAAGATAACTTCCCATTACCCACTATGGAGCAGATACTCCAATCAGTAGCAGGCTCAGAGTTAATGTCCTGTTTGGACGGCTTTTCAGGATACAATCAAATTTTGGTCCATCCTGATGACCGACTCAAAACCACATTCAGAACAAAATGGGGAACGTATGCGTATCAGAAAATGCCTTTCGGACTTATTAATGCAGGAGCCACATTTCAAAGAGCAATGGATATCGCTTTTAAAGGGTTAATTAACAGAACAGTAGTCGTCTACTTAGATGATATTACTGTATTTTCTAAAGAGAGATCCAATCACTTGCATGATTTAAATCAAAATTTTCAACGCTGTAAGAAGTATGGTATTTCCCTTAACCCTAAAAAATCCTTTTTCGCTCTTGATCAAGGCAAGCTCCTAGGCTTTATTGTTTCTAAAGATGGCATTTATATTGATCTGAATAGGATTAAAGAAATCTCTGAAATCCCTTTTCCTCACAATAAGAAGTCCATGCAGTCATTTTTAGGCCAAATCAATTTTGTTAAGAGATTCGTTCCAGACTTTTCTCAAATCATTTTGCCACTTCAAACGATGATTAAGAAAAATTCAGTCTTTAAATGGGGATCGATAGAAAAAGAAGCGTTTGAATTGATCAAACAATCAATAATCGATGCCCCCGCTTTAAATACCCCTAATTTTTCTAATCATTTTACATTGTATACTATCGCAGCCGATTGCTCTTATGCTGCAGTACTCACACAGATCAACAATCACAATTTGGAAGCACCCATTTCATTCTATAGTTCAAATCTTCAGGGTGCTGAACTAAACTACTCCGAAGTAGAAAAACAAGCCTTTGCTGTATATAAAGCTGTTAAACATTACAGAACCTTCCTTTTAAAAGCCCATACAAAAGTTATAGTTCCTTTCCCTTCAGTAAGGCAACTATTAATCCAAAGAGAATTGGGAGAAAAAAGAGCAAATTGGGTAACAACACTTCAAGAATACGACCTAGAAATCAAGCCAGCAAAGATTGTTAGAGGCCAAGGTTTTTGCAGGTTGTTGGTAGGAGCATCCAACATTCCAGAATTAGGTGATACAGATCAATTTGAAGAGATCAACCAGATAAGTATCGTTGACTCTGAATCACAATATGCTGATTTAATATTTTATTTGAAAAATGGATATGCACCTCCTAACCTGTCTTACAAAAGCAAAAGGGCCATAAGATTGAAAGAAATTTTTTTTACCATTATTGATGATGTGCCTTTTAGGCAAAAATATGATTCAATTTTATTGAGATGCCTAGAAAAACCTGAAGCACAAAAGGTTTTGTAGGAATTATATGATGGACTCGCAGGAGGCCACTTTGGAGCTGATACAACAGCTCACAAAGTCATCCATGCTGGATATTATTGGCCCACTCTGTTTAGAGATGCTCATGAATATGTAAGGAAATGCCGAAATTGCCAAACTTCTAGTGGAAGACAAATGAAATCAACCTTCCCTTTGCAACCAGTCAACATTGAACAACCATTTGAACAATGGGGATTGGACATCATTGGAGAAATTACTCCACATTCTTCCAAACAGCATAAGTATATCCCTACCGCTACTGATTACTTTACCAAGTGGGTTGAAGCGATTCCTTTAAAGACAACAAATTTTGAAGCTATTATTGAATTCATAGACCAATTCATCATTACCAGGTTTGGTGTCCCGAATGCTCTTGTTTTTGATAACGCATCTTACTTTTCAGGCAATGCTCTGTTTGATTTCGCAATTAAAAGAGGATTTAAACTCAAATACTCTGCTAATTATTATCCCCAGGGTAATGGTTTAGCAGAATCTACAAACAAAAATCTGATTAAAATTATTAAGCGAACTATCAAACAGAATCATAAGAACTGTCACAAATCTTTAATATTTGCATTATGGGCTAATAGGATAACGCAAAAAGCTTCTATAGGTTCTTCCCTGTTTAAACTTGTGTATGGAAAAGAAGCAGTGCTACCAACAAATCTTGTCCTCCCTTCTCTAGCCCTAGTTCAATTTATTGAAGAAAGCCCTTCTTCTTCTTTACAACTTAGACATGACCAAATTCTAAAATTAGAAGAAGAAAGAGAAAAAGCCAAAGTCATTCATGCAAAACATCAGCAGATCATCAAGTCATCATTTGATTCACTTTCATCCGGTCCCAAACAATTTCAAGTCGGTGATTTAGTTCTAAAATGGGACAAAGCCCATGAAGATAAGGGAAAACACACCAAATTTCAGAAGATGTGGCTTGGACCATTTCAGTTCTGTGAAAAGATAGGCCATTCGACCTTCATATTACAAGATTTATCAGGGTTGAGAGATTCTCTCCCGGTTAATGGCCTTATCTTAAAGAAATTCTTCAATTGAGGAGGTAACCCCTTCTCCTTTTAATAGCATTTTTATAGTTTGTAGGAGTATTAGAAAATAAAATTGTGAGGTATCTTCCATTGAACTTTGTTGTACTTAAAGAGTTGCTTAAAACAAGTAGTATGATATTTACTTTTAAAATAATAAAAGTCTTAACCAAAAGAGATGATTTCTAGGAAATTAGATATAATTGCATTCTGAAACCACACTGCAATCTTAGTGAACCCCTCTCAATGTTTAGAAATATTGTAAATCATTTTAGGTTTTCAAATTGGTCACAAGAAGGTTATCAATATCAAAATAGGAACTAATCCAATTTCAGCTTCTTCAACTCTTACCTTGTCATCCATTTACTCTTAAGGAGAAAATTGTCTATCCCACTCGACAAAGCTTGTGATTACTCAAAATGTAATTCCAAGAATACTGAATATAAAAGATAAGAGGTCTTATTACAAGCCTGCTTACCATGTTCATAGGGAAATAGTTTAGCCGACATTACCAATACTGCATACCAAAACAGGGTAATGGCTTTTTATAAGACAAGGGGTCTCATCACGAGCTAGCTTGTTCGGTTAGATTACTACCAGTGAATGGCATTGTCACTCAGCTGGCCACCAAACCAGGGAAATGGCTTTTTATCTTACAAAAATAACAGAAAATAAAAAATGCAAAATGTGAAAAACATATTTTGAATTCATTCTATTAATCATACTCTGAGGTGAATGGGACAATGGACAATACCATGGTTAAAAGGTATCCCTGTCGAAACTATGAACGTTTGCTGGCAGCAGAGGCTCTACCTATGACAAAGGAGTTAATTTTAAAACCTGATTTGGAAAGGTTTTCTATTTTATCATTATCAACCAATAGAGGTCAATTTAAAATTTAGAATGTATCTAATTTTAAACAAGAGAGGGAATTAGCAAAGAAAGTTTTATTTTGTTTAGAATGCAACTATACCTATTTATATTAGAATTTTCCCCTTTGATAAAATTTCTATTTTGAAAAAGTTTAAGTATTTCCATACTTTTCAGAGATAACTGTTTCTTCCAGCGAATCGCCAATTGTTGTGCCGTACAACAACCCCCCATTTCATATCAATATTATCCCAAAACTATAATATGAAATGGGTCCCTTTTTAATTTTAATTTTAATTGGTATCAATTTAGTTTTATTCAAAAAGGTCCAAAAAAATAAAATAAAACCTTACCAAACCTTTTTTCAACCAATCAAAAGCCTTACACATAAATGATTAATCTTTTGTCATTGCGATAAAGCGATCACAAGATCGCATATCGCAATGACAAAGGAAAAACAACTTAAGGACCCATTGGTTTTCTCCGATGCGAAATCGCAATCGGATATTGACGATAATGAACTGGTGCAATAAAGCTCTCTTTTGCTCCGATACGATGCGATATCGCTATCGGCAATCGGCAATCATCTATGCATGCTGTTAAAGTGTCCCACTCAGTACTCCCGATGCGATGCGATATCGCTATCGGCGATCGAGAATCCCAAACAGAACCAATATAATGATTTATGATTTCCGCCGACGCCCGATTGCGATAAAGCCAAAAGCGCAAATTTCAAAGAAAATCTTAAAGCCGGTTTATTACGATTTATTCGTATTTAAATCCTTATCTTCTGAAGAGCCATTCATCCGCGCTCAACCACCAAAACACCCAAGGCACGCTTCAAATAAATCATTCAGCCATTAATCGAATTGACGGGCATTGATAGGATTGACAGGTCTTAACGGACATTTAATGAAACAGTAAGCCTGAGATATTTTTACAGATTGTATCCGAGGCCACCTTAAGTTAATCGTTCGCCATGCATTCATCGATATATATCTTAGTCATATTCAATTTACGCTATCATTTTCTGTATTACGTCCATTATCATCTCTATGCAAAATTCTTCCGAAGTAATAGATTCAAGCAGAATGGGGAAGAAGTCCAAGAAAACTACAATGGCTTTCGCTTCGCCAACCACAGGGAAACCTGTCGTTGATCCAAGTACTTAAAAGAAAGGACTAATATCGGACACTACATGCCTAGCACTTGCTAGAACTACTTGGCAAGGCACCTATAATTTGATTGAAGACGAAGAGCCAAGGGTGCCATCAATACAAGTCTCAGCTGACAGCACTCGCAAATCCGAGGCTAATCTAAGGGATTTAGCCAACTCTTTTCTTCATCGAGTAGTGGCTTGAGAGCAAATCCTCCGATATACATATGTGGTTAGATGGGCGATTCAGGAAATCCCAATTACAGATAGAACCTTCAGCACCAGAGATGGGAGAATTTTCGGTTCCTTTCAAGCTGAGGATTTAAGGCAAATGTATCATCTACTGGTGCTAGAGAAGAAATATAACACGAAATTTCTGGAGAAATTCCGAGCTGAGAATGAGACTGAATCCAAACCCATTCGGGATTGGAGACAAAATACAGCAAAACACAAGCACGAATCTTCGGGTAAGTACTCGGTCGATTCTCTATGCTCTCCTTACTGCTATGCTGGGATAATGATGTGTAGGTTGTGGGGATTACATGATTCCGCCAATTTTACCATAGAAATGGTCCCCTTAGTGGAGACGGCATGTAGTGGTGAAATAATGGATTGGGCAAATATATTGTCCGATAAGTTAGCGTCCATAGTTCTTGATTTTAGATCCAAGTCCCGGGTCACCGAAAGGTTCATTCCCCCATTTTACTACAGTGCCTGTATATTAGATGTCCTGTGTTTTAATTCTGAATTTCCTGTGCTCGGATGGAGGTGGACGTTGCAAGACCCCGCACCCGTTCACATATATCATCAAAAGTTGTGGAAAACCAACTACAAGCACCATTTGTATCAAATCTGCAACGGCTTCATGTTGCCCATTCATCATTCTATTTTCAATAAGCCTGCCCCTAATATTTCCTACCAAGTAGGGATTGATTTAACATCCATAGGGAGTTGGTTCGGGGAGGAAAAGTTCACTTATATCAGATTTTTTGGCAGTCAAGCCAAACCCCACGTTATTCCTCTATACATCCCTGATAAACTACTGGCCAGGGAAATAGCCTATCAGATAATCTCCGATGGGGTTACACAAACTCTAAAGAAAGCTAAGAAGCACATCTAGCCCTCTTTTCCTTTGAGAATTGGTATCTACACTCTACATGATTTCAAACATGCAGAGAAAGAAGCTGAGAAAATAAACTCATTAACCTTGGCAACTCTACCGAGCAGGCGATTTGATCCAAACAAAGTCTCCTATAATGCACTCGAACAGGCCAAATTGACCAAGTTCGAGCATAAGGAAGACAGATTTGAGGACTTGTTCGCATCAGCCGAGTCAATGTATCAAGTTAAATCGCTCGCTATAATTGAATATAAAGATGAAGGACTAGTTGAATTCAATAGATTTAGAGAGAAGGGGTTGCAAACTTTGCCTCTAGATCTGTTAGCGACGACTCCAACAACAAAATCAAGCGAGCTTGAGTAGCAACTTGATAAAGAACCTCCTGTTACATCAAAGCAACAGGAGGAAGTGCATGAGCAAAGACAAGAAGAGACCCAGGCGAAAGAGCAAGAACAGAGCAGTTTAAATGTAAATGAAGATACACAGATTGGTCCGAAATTGCTCCAGGAATGGCAGAAATTTAATTCGATTATCGGAAATCTGGAATGCTCTAAAGACGACGAGACTTCAAAAGAGGTCAATACACAAGAGGTGACTTCAAAGCAGGTTTCAGGTGAAACCAACGACCCACCCAAATCAAAAGAAGTGGAAATAATCCCAAAGGATCCTTCCGGCGAAGTCATTTTGCGGATTGAAGAGATTCCTCCCTTGGATGTCTTCTATAGCCCAAGGCATAAAGTTGTAGTGAAACGACAGAGGAAGAGGAGAAGGACTGATCAACCTTCTTTATTCCCAGAACAAATAGTAACGGGCAATGTGCTATGGAAAGAGGAATTTGACCCCTCTGATGATTTGACAAAACTATCGCAATATGCTGGAGCCTATTCAGCAGCGACAATAGACAAAGCATCAGAGGTGAGCAGTTTATTGAAGACAAAAGACCAGGATATCTTTTCTCTACAGGCACAATTATCGGAAGCGCAACAAAAGGCAGAGCAGGTAGAACATCAATTGCTAGTACAACAAAAAATAAACAATCAGTTGACTAAACAATTACAGGAAGAAAAACAGAGGATTGACGACAGTGCAGTCCAAAAGCAAAAGGAGCTATCGGAGGCATTGGCGCAACTAAAAGCATCAAATGAGAAAATGGTGAAATCCAAAGATGAGAAGATCGCTTAATTATCAGCTCAACTCGAGCAAACAAAGAAGCTCCCACAAATAGATGAGTTCAAAGCAGAGGCATTTCAATTAAACAAGGGATTGATAAATCAGATGAAGCTTTTGTGTCAGCAAATCACCCAGGCAGAACCATTATGCGATTTAGCGGCATCCATAAGTGAAAAAGTAGAAAAGGCAAGGACAGATTTGGATCAAGCCGAAGAAACATTGACAAATTTTTCTGGAATGGAAAGATTCCGATTAGGGACAGGCAGCTAATCTACCAAGGATTCTAGAATCGCATAAAGAAATATTATTTACAGAATGGCAATCTCAGTTAATGAAGGCAGAAAGAGCGATTTCAAGATGCAAGACAACCACTAGTAATTTGGTTGAATTGGTTAATAATACTCTTTACTTGTCTAACATGATTTATCAATGTACTCCAGGCAAATTAACAACAACGAAGATATTGGAGCAGTCATGTTACCTGGAGCTGGAGAAAAATGGAAGGTTAATCGCGGGAATTAACAGCTTGACATGGGATGCCTATTGGTTCCTTTTAGTGAAGCCACACAGCCAGAGAGCCTCCCTCAAATGCCTCACAGATACGATCGGGTATATTATCCCCAATATTCAGGATGGCACCTTTGCCACCCAACTCAGTTCTCGCCTCAACAAACCACCCGAATTGGAGCCAATGCTTGCAATAAGCCAGCGCAGGTTTAAAGGAAAACAACCTGAGTGATGATTCACATCGTCGACTGCCAGATCGCTGCTAAGAATATAGTTATTATTAATTGATACCAATTAAGTAGGATTTTGGTTTCATACATTTCTAGTTTAGTGTAGTATTTATAGACCATTTCATGCATTTAGAAAGGGTCGTAAAGTTTTGTATATGAATTAAACCCTGAAGTTGCACTATTGTACTTCAGGGATATTCTTTTATGAAACTGGACCAATCATTCTGATTTTGATAAGGAAGCTTTTATACAAATGTGCACTACTGTCTTTGTTTGAAAGCATTTCTGCGTTGAAGGAAGAATTTCAAATAGCGATTGGTATTGGGATTGATTAGCAGCTCATATGGTACTATTATCTATGTTTGGACTCATTCTTGTTGTATGAATTGTCATTTGATCGCTCTTGCTATTATCGCATATATATATGTGTTTTAACAACATCCTTTATGCATTCCACTATTGGTTGTTTATAGTATGCTTTTCTTCCAATCATGTATGTATCGGTGATATAAATGATAAGTGCAGTAATCTTGTGTTAATCACTTTGTTTAACTATTTAGATGAAGTAATCTTTGAATGAATGAATATCTATGTTTATTTTACAGAGTCATCTATATGCCTGTCAATAAGACAAAGATCATCAAATGCTACATTTCCAAAGAATAATCGTTCCTGGGATTAGTATTAGTTCTCTTATTTTGTTGATAGATTAAATTATTCGCCTATCATTAGATCAGACAATCTATCATTCATCCACCCCTTTTTATTCATTATTTGGAAACTAGTCCCATTATATCCAGTCGGAGTCACCATCCCAAACAGAAAAGGAGCTTTATTAAGGTCCGGACCGGGTGGTTATCCCCCAATGTTGATACAACGATTTTTGGGGCATCAACAGTACCATGACTAACTACACAGGTACATCTAAGATGAGATGGAGTTCCTGGATTTCTCCTTGCTCGACATGGCGTACTGATATGCTTTCAAGATCGAGAAGAAGCTTAAACAGAAAAAGTGAGACTTTGGATTTGCGAATCCGAAGCAAGGGAAAGGTGCCTCCAAACCATAGAGGAAAGGGCAAGGCCAAGGCATGACGACTGAAGAGAACTCGATGAAGCCACAAGCAAAGAATAACACCACGAAGACAAAGAAGAACATGGGAAAGTGGTGTGAGTTACATAAGAGCTCCACTCACAATAAAAATGAGTGTCGGGCCAAGCAGTCATTGGTGGCTGAGATGAAGGCTTCTGATTCTAATGCATGTTTTGACTTTGAGTTAGAACCTGACAAGGGGAATGACAAAGGGAAGTAGATCATTAACACGGAGCCCAGTGCCACTGTGGCCACCACCAAGATCTAGAAGATTGAGCCTGAAGATCCAGAAGAGGGGGAGTGCCTATTCCACTAACAAATGTGGGTGAATTAGGGGATTTTTGAGGTCTAAAATGGGCTTCCTAAGAAAAATGTACAACCAAAATAAAATTTATAAGAACCAATAGGATTCAAGATGATGATGTCAACCATGGGGGATGATTCCCCTTTTTTTGAGGAAAAAAAGGAAAAAGATTAAAAAAATAATAAAATAATAATACTACATTTTCAACTCATATTTTCAACTTATATCCCTAAGGTTTTACTTAAATTTCAAGTGAGAGTACTCGTTGGATGAAAAATTTGATTCCTCATCCAAGGTGTACCCATGTTGCATACTTTTGATGGACCCTGCTACATGAAAAATGAGAAATACATGAAAAAACGTGATTGCAATCACGTTTTTCATGTATTTCTCATTTTTCGTGTAGTAGGGTCCATTGAAAGTATGCAAATTAGGTACCCCTTGGATGAGGAATCAAATTTTACATCCAACGAGTGTTTTTGCTTGAAATTTGAGTAAACCCATAAGGAGATAAGTTGAAAATATGAGTTGAAAAAAATAGTTTTTTCTTTTTTCCCTCTAAAAGTTTATGATGTAATATAATCTTATTTTACTATTTCCAAGATATAATTTCCTTAGGAGGCCCATTTTAGACCTCAAAATTCCCTTAATGAAGGGTTCTCTGTTGTAGTTCATTATCGACAGCGGGAACCAAAAGAACCTCATTTCAGCAGAGGTCGTGAAGCAGTTGGGCTTATTGACTACAACACATCTACAATCATATACCATCATGTGGCTTCACCAATGCCGAGATCTCCGCGTCAGCCAACAGTTCTGCCTTCCCTACAGCATCAAGCCCTTCATGATAAGGCATTGTGTGATGTTTCTCCTCTTGAAGTTTTTGATGTATTATTATGACAACCATACTTATGGAAGTGATATGCTATATATGAGTCTAGACCTTGCTCTATTATTATTTCTTTGTGTACTAAGTTATATAGGATACCAGAGGTAGCCCCACCTACCTCCATCTCTTTGATCTCTGCTAAGAAATGCAGTAAGGTCATTTCCCGGGCTGGGAAATTTGTTTTATTTTTGATTTGATCTCAAAGTAAGGGGAAGGTTATAGCCACATCCATGGCCCCCAGGAAAGGTTCCTCCAAGTAGCAGAAGCAGGTGGATATGATCGTGGAAGAATACATGGACATATTCTCCTCACCCACAGGGGTACCCTTACATTGTTAGGTCAAGCATTCAACTAATCTGAATCCTGAAGCACCTCTATCCAGCGGGCTAATATATCACTGCTCCATTATGGAAAATGAAGAGATCAAGCAAAAAATCTAGGAGTTGTTGTAGAAAGAGAACATATGACCAAGTTCCTCGCCTTGTGGGAGGTTGATTGTACTTGTACATAAGAAGGATGGGACTTGGAGGCTCTGGTTGATTATTGGGCATTAAACAAAATCACTGTCAGGAACGGGTATCCAATCCCATATATTGATGACCTGCTAGACCAACTCAAGGGAGCCAAGTATTTCAACAAAATGGATCTGAAGTCTAGTTATCACCAGGTTCCAATAGAGCCCATAGATGTATGGAAGACCACCTTTAAATCCAAGGAAGACCTTTTTGAATGGTTGGTTATTCCCTTCGGGTTGAAAAATTCCCTTGCTACTGTTATGAGGCTAATGGATAACATATTACAGCCCTTCACTGACTTGTTCATGGTGGTTTATCTGGACGAAATCCTGATCTTCAAGAGTTGGGAAGAACACTTGAAACAAATTTGGCGGGGCCTTCAAACTCTTCGACAACAAAAATTGTGTGCCAACTTGGAGACATTCACCTTTGGCATGAGGCAGGTCCAATACTTAGGTTACATCATAGATGAGCATGGTGTGCATGTGGACCCAGCCAAGATCCAAGTCATTCAGGATTGGCCTGTTGGAAATGCTAGGGGGGTGAATCAGTATTCCTTTCAATTATTATTATTATTAATCTTTTAGAGCATTAGTTAATCTTCAATTATTATCAGTGTTTGTACAATGATAACAGTAAACAAAAGGAACACAAATGCACATCGTTTTTAAGGTGGAAACCCCTTCCAGGACAAAAACCTATCTGAACGCTTTTCTAATATTTCTTTAATATTCAACTCCAATTGAAAAGAAAACTCCAACTTCCTAGAATCTAGAAAAGAATTCTTCTCCAACTCCCACTAGATGGATGCTCCAATGTCCGAGATTCTTTAGTAGTCAAATGAATGGATGCCCCAACACCCAGTGATCTACAATTTACCCTAGCACCATGCTACCACCCTAAATTTTTCACAGGCTTGAAATTTTTGGTGATTTCATGCTCCAACCTACCACCCTATAGAAGAATAAAAGAATAATGGACTCCTGTACCAGGGAAAATGGTCCACTTTACAATGATATAGAATGATGTAGAAGAAGAAGAAACACTAGACCATAACCCCAACTATGAAACAACCACCTAATGAAGATCCTAGACCTCCCGATAGGGCCTCTTCAACTCTTGGTAGATAGAAACTTGCACAACTTTTACAATGATGCTTTTACAATGACTGCATGCAGTGCTGCCCACTTGAAGACTTCCTATGGTGAACTTCTTTCTGCTATTTTGCACCTTGATTTCTACTATTTTCATGCTACCCTTTTTCACTCTTCAGACCATTAGATTATGCATTGAGTCTTCTCTTGATGAATATATAATACTTGCAAAAAGTCTTCAAGGAAATACCCATGACATGATAATAGAAAAAATTACCTCATCCTGCAAAGCATATGTCAATGCTAAACAAAAAAAACAAATTAGAATACAAAGAACCTATTGCAATTAAGAGATGAACATGCATATATAAAAGATACCTACCTAGAGCTTACCTTTGCTGCAACATTTTTTTGCACCTTGCTCTTTGTTGCTCTAGAAAGTTTGGTCCTTTGTAACCCTTGACAACACTTGATTTAGTTTTTTTTCTTGCCTTCTAGGAGAATATTGAATCTGATGTATCTCTATGATTTCATATCCCAAATATGTGACCTTCGGTCCTGTAGTATTCCTTTGAGTCTTACTTCCAATGCCACACATCTGAATCGATTTGGATTCTTCAAGGCAAAGTTATGCTCAATCTCTCACAATTACCTAATTATGGACTAGTTCAGTAGAACAAACTTGTACGACATTACTCATGTCACTGTTTCCTCCTTCGGCTTTGCAATTGATACACAGAAAATTATAGTCCATTCACTATTCACCACTTTTTACAAAATTCCAATCCGCTTCTCAGAAAGAGAGTTACAATGATTTTCCCAAGGTCACTTCTTAGAGATGAAATTCGGGAGATTGCAAAAAGCCTCACTTCCACAAATCATATCTCCGAAATTATAGTGAACCAAGATCTAAAATTAGGTCATGACGTTCAACAGGATTTCGGCTAAAATGGGTTTTAATTTCAGCATCTAAGACTTTGTAGAAATAACGTTATAGTCAAAATGCCACAATCGCTACTTTTGGAGGATATATGAGATTTATTTTTATAGATTTGCGAGGGGCTTCAATTATTGACTATTCAATGACAAAAATCAATGATAAATATCATGCCACAACCCCATGGGGTTTTAGCCCACTAATTGGGGTTACTAACTTTAATATTGAATAACTTACAAATCATGAGGAATTACGAGGAGAGCTATATACTGATAGAAAGATATTTTTGAGTAAAGTACTCCTATAATGGTTGTGAGATGATAAACCATGAATGATGATGCCCAATGTGCCATAAAAGTTCAGGGCCATCCTTGGTGCTGCTTGGGTTGACATCAATGACAACCTCAGATCATATTTAGATCAACAATCTCCCCCTTTGGCATTGATGGCAACACAAGTACTCCCTCTGCAATTAGGGCAACTCTTCCTACTTCCTTCTCTCCCCATTTGAAATCAATGGCAAAGGGTAACTCCCCCTGACACACAACCATCCTACACACCAATACACGCTTCCACTCCCCCTTTATTTTTTGAATAAGTAAAATCTAATGAGAACTTGGGAGAATCCCAATCTTTTAGTGAAGATATTCAAATGATTCACGAGGTAAAGGTTTAGTGAAGATATCAGCGATTTGTTATTTTGTAACAACATACTCAAGTTTGATATTATTTTCAATGACTTGTTCTCTAAGAAAATGATATTTTATCGGAATGTGTTTTGTTTTTTAATGCATGGAAGGATTCTTGGAGATGTTGATGGGATTGGTGTTATCATAGAAGATGGGAATAGGCTCACTAAATTGTACTTGAAGATCTTGCAAAGTTTTTTTCATCCAAAGAAATTGAATACAACAAGCTGCTACTACAATGTATTTTGCTTATGCTGTAGATAATGAGATTGAGGTTTGATTTTTGCTCAACCATGATACAAGACAACCACCTAGATAGAATGCTGCTCCACTAGTACTCTTACGATCATCAATGCTTCCTGCCCAATCTACATCTGTAAAGGCTTGAATAATGAGATTGTTTCCCTTGGGATACCACAAGCCATATTTTGTTGTTCCCTTTAGATATCAAAGAATTCTTTTGATGACAATAATATGTGATCCTTTTGGTGCTGCTTGGAATCTTGCTACTTGTCTAATTGCTTGCATAACATCTGGTCAGGAGGCTATTACATCTATAAGACTACTAATCATAGATTTGTAAAACCTCTAATCCACATCCTTAGATGAGTCGTCTATGCTCAATTTGCAACATGTTACCATCGGAGTAAGGATGGGTTTGCAATCTTCCATTTTGAATTTCTTGAGCATTTCCTTGATGTACTTGGCTTGACATATAAATATTCCTTTCACTTGCTAAGATATTTGAAGCCCTAAGAAGTATGTCAACTCACCAAGTAAAGACATATCGAACTCACTTTTCATCTTTGTAGAAAAGTTCTTACTTAGTCTATCATCATTGCTACCAAATATTATATCATCCACATATACCTCAATGATTGTTATATTACCTTTATCTATTTGTACATAAATATTGCTATCAACAGTACCTTTCTTGAACCCTTGTTGACATAGATATCCATCAAGATGAGCATACCATGCTCTGGGAGCTTGCTTGAGACCATAGAAAGCCTTCTTTAACCTGCAAACATAGTCTTCTTTTTCTGATAGTAGAAAACCTTCAAGTTGTTCGATGTAAACATATTCCTCTAATTCACCATTCAGAAATGCTGACTTAACATCCATTTGGTAGAATTTTATTTTTCTTGAACATGCATAGGCGAGAAACATTCAGATGGCTTCCATTCTGGCAACTGGTGCAAATGATTCATCGAAATCAATTCCTTCCACTTGTGCATAGCCTTTGCAAATCAATCTTGCTTTGTTTCTGGTAACCTGTCCATCTTCATTCAATTTGTTCTTGAACACCCATTTAGTCCCAATGACATTTTTATCTTTTTTTTCATGGAACTAATTCCCAGGTGTTATTCTTCTCGATTTGATCCAATTCTTCATTCATAGTTGCTACCCAATGTTCATTCTGGCTGGCTTCCTAAAAAATACTAGGCTCAAAGGTTGCTAGAAAAGCAATATGAGCTTGTTGTGATGATCGAAGCTGTTGATCTTTTCTTGTTTCAATTCCTTCATTTATGTCACCAATAATTTGATTTGATGGATGGTTCTTTTGAATCCATTATTTTGTTCTCTTTGGAGGAGCTTCTTTTCGTTGTTCCTATATATCTTGTTGATCATTATTTACTTCTTCCTGGTTGAGATTTGCTTCTTGTTCTAGAATTTTCTTTGTACCTTTTTCAATCTTTGTCTCAAGTTTCAAAGATTCTAGATCCTCATCATTATTCGTTAGAATACCATCTTTATCAAATTTAACATTTATGCTCTCCACTATATGGTTTCGTCTTAGATTATAGCATTTATAGGCCTTTCTTTTGCATGAGTAACCAACAAAGATACCTTCGTCAACATGTGATTCAAGCTTACCCAACTTTTGATCTTCTCTTTTGATATAACATTTTCTTTTGAAGATTCTGAAATATTTTACATTAGCCAGTTTTCCTTTCCATAATTCATATGGGGTATTGTTTTAATTATTTCTGAGAAGATTTTTGTTGATAATGAAGACTGTCGTATCAATTGCTTGAACCCATAATTTTTCATCCAATTTTGAGTCCTTCAACATTGTTCTACCCATTTCCTATATGGTTTTGTTCTTTCTTTCAGCAACTCCATTTTGTGTGAGGTGTTCGTGTTGTTGAAAATTGTCTTTTTATTCCATTTTTGCCACAATATTGATCAAATAATTTGGAAGTGAATTCTCTGTCATTGTCTAATCTTAGACACTTTATTTTCAAATCAGTGTCATTTTTGACCAACTCCTTGTAGATATTAAAGCACTCAAATGCTTCAGATTTTTTCTTTAGGAAACTAACGACTGTCATCCTAGTATAGTCACCTATCATTAACATGAAATATAATTCTCCATCTAAGCCTTTCGTTCGCATAGGAACACATAGATCAGTATGTATCAATTCCAATGGATGTGATTCAAAGTGTTCTTTTGTTTTAAATCTGATTTTTTTTTCTGCTTGTCATGCCGACAGGCCTCACATAGTGTGTTGAAAGGTTTTGAGATTTTTAGCATTTCTTGTACTGGTTCCTTTTTGCTTATCCTGACAATATTGTCAAAGTTTATGTGACCCATTTGTTTGTGCCATAAACAACTTTCATCTTCTTTAGCTAGTAGACATGGTTTAGTTGGTTCATCCAGAACATATATGTCGTTTGGAGATTGACTTGCTACAGCCATAATTTTACCATATTTGCCTTTCCTGATTTCACATTTTGTGGAGTTGAATAACATTGTGTGTCCTTGATCACACATTTTTCCAACACTAAGCAGATTATGATTCATGTTTTCAACCAATAGAACATTCTTGGCTACAGCATATTTTCTTCTGAGACTGGCAGTACCTGATCCTATAACATTTAAAGATCCATCATTTCCAAAGGACACAGTTCCATCCTTCTTCTCTTTCAGAGATACAAACTTATTTCTATCTCTAGTCATATGCGTTGAGTAGCCGTTATCAACATACCACACATCTTTGTTTTTTTGAGACTTGAGAGCGAGAGCACAATTATCAGTCTTCTTCTTCTTCCATGTTTGTTCATTCTATGACTTCGAAGATTCTTCTAGAGGAATTTCAAGTCTGTAGTCTCTGGCTATGTGTCCAAAGTTTCGACATTGTAACATTCAATATTATTTCTTAAATGTTCAAATCTATTGATGTTTTGTTAAGACTTGGGAGGTTCATATTTGATAGATCTCCTAGAATTGTATTGATTCTTAGTGTACATGCAACATTCTACAGCTTTATGACCAAATTTTCCACATGAATAACAATAGCCATGAAAAATATGTTGGTACCTGGATGTAAATCTTTGTCGAGGAATTGTCTTCCAAGGATGTTCTTGTGAATCCTGTCCAATGAAGTCTACATGCCTATCAAATCTCATAGGTTCATTGTATTTTGTTGTAGAAGGTCCTACTTCTTCTTCTTTGTAGCTGAGGCCAATTCTGTTGTTGTAAGATCATTGATTGTTCATGAGT
Organism: Pinus taeda; assembly: GCA_000404065.3. Classification (NCBI taxonomy): domain Eukaryota; kingdom Viridiplantae; phylum Streptophyta; class Pinopsida; order Pinales; family Pinaceae; genus Pinus; species Pinus taeda. The sequence continues at coordinate 20,112 of APFE031142673.1, read as the reverse complement.
TCTTCCAAATCCCTTGAGTTGTTGGCATAGTTTGGGAAAGTGTTTTCCTTCTTCACTTCCTTACACAAAGATACTACTTCGGCTTCTAATGCTTCCCTTTCTCGATTGCTTTCTTCCAACTTCTTTTGAAGCAAATCTTCAATACATTTGTGTTCTTCAACTTCAATTTTGAGACCTTTAACTTTTTCTTCAAGAGTGTTGGAATGGATCTTCTCAGCCTTGAGTTATTTTATAAACTTGATTGCCTCCTTAGAAAATTCCTCTATGGTCAACCCTTCTTCTTTGTTGTTTGATACCTTTTATTTATTGTGCTTGGCCATAAATATTACTCTCTCATTAGCTTCTTCTTCATTATCACTATCTTCATCAGATGATGAGATATATTCTTTAGAGAGAAAGTTCATTTCGAATCCTTTCTTCTTCCCTTGCTTGTTGAATTTCTTAAAGCCTTTCTTTCCTTTTGAGTTTTCATCACTTATGTCCAGACATTTTTATGCGAATTTCCCAACCTCACCATAACCAAAACATATCAATGGAAGTTTACCTTTGAATTTTCCCTTACCAATTTTTAGTTTTCTTGTAATGTAAGCATATTCTCCATCTGAAAATCCTTCTTTGTCATCTTCCTTTTCTTCACACTTGCAGGTGCAGGTCTTTGCCTTCGAAGGTTATTTGTCCTTATTTGTTTTCTTAGATGTAACGAATGCAGTTTTTAGATGCGAAGTACCCTCTTCTTCATCAAGTCTCATTTCATATGCTATGAGAACTCCATGTAATTCCTCTTTGTTGAGTTTGATCATATTTGCACTCTATTCTAAGACCGATACCTTTGGGTTGAATCTTCCTAGTAACGTTCTAAAAATCTTTTGTATAATAGTCTTCTCATCAACAGGCTCTCCCAATCCTTTGAGAGTGTTGGTTATTTCATCAACGTGTTGGAAGTATGCAACAATGTTGTCATCTTCTTTCATTCCGAGTTGCTCAAATTTTGCTCTGTAGATTTGAAACTTTGCTTCTTTAACATTTGAGTCACCTGAATATATATTCTCAAGCTTGTCCCATACATTTTTAGCAGTTTTACAAACCAACACCTTATGATAAGCATATTCAATAAGTCCACTGATAATAATATTCTTTTTTGTTGACACCTAATCATTAGGATTGGGTGAATGTAATTAATATAAATAAATAATAAGAAATATGAATAGTCATTGGGAGATGAAGTGAATAGTCTTTCCCTCATGTATATAATAAAGACGAACCTGAAGGAATAAAACATGAATTAATTATGTGGAGTTACTACTTGGCCTGACATGGTATCAGAGCCAGCTCCCGAAATTAGTCTTTATGTAACTCCTAGTGTCTGAGTGTTAGCTTTCTACCTATATTCTACCTGGTTGCCTGAAGCCTGCTCCAGGTAGTGTCATATATGTTTTTTTGATATTGTATGCATTTTTTAAAATTCTGCGCCCTCTATCAAGTTTGTGCCCTCAAGTCTACGCCCTCTGTCATATGCTTTTTTAAGTGAAAGCTAAATGTTGATGCTCTCGGTATCATTTTCATTTTCCGCGTTGGTTATGGGTATGTGTTACCTGCAAAGTTTTTGGAGAATACGGGTATGTGTATTACACTGTTCTCAATTGAATTCTTCAAGGTCAAACTAATCTCATCCCCTTTCTCTAGTTTCTTGCTGTCCAAAAATGCGTTAATGCTGGTGTTCTCAAGAAAATTGTAGCGGTGATCTACGAATGTTTTCCTGACCTCCCCTCATGGTCCTTTCCAAAGGATTGTATCTTGTGAAAGACAGAATGACAATCTGATCATAGCGTGTCAATTATTTGAATTCTGGTCAGCTTGAAGCTTTATAATTGATGATAGTGTCAGATATTTTAAAGGGAACATAGTTGTTATACAAGTAAATCGAATTAATTAAAAAGTACTGCTTTGTTTCTTTGTTTCATTGTCATATGAATGGATTAGTATGGTTTAAATGTAATATTACTTTATTTCAATTGTGGGAGAGTCTGACACTAGTAGCGTGTCTACCAATAGATCCCATATCTTGTGCGTTACAGAAGTGAAAACCCATGAAATATCTTCTGTACCAAAAGCCGAAACCAACTCTGATCAATATACTTTTGCTGATATATCATGTTGTTGGTTAATGCTATTGTAGAAGAAGAAATGATGGGTTTCTGTAGTTAATCACGATATGACAGATTCTATACATTTATGTTGGTTCTTAAGCATGGAATTCCATGTAAGACTTTCTTGAACACTATCTTGCACAGGAGCAATTTCAGAGAAGTTAAGGTTATGCTGAAGATTTCCAATTGACTTTTGTAGATTGACTCATTTGTGGAATTGCTTATACAAGTCTTAGTAGCTTTCTGTAGATTCCTTTAACAGCATATACAATAATTATGAAGATTCCATTAATATGAAAATAGTTTGTTCACATTTATCTTTGATATTTTTTGTGAATTTGTATTGAGATAGATTTGAAGATAAATTATTTTGCATACCTCTGTCTCCATATATCATATATCAAAATCATTTTTTTAGCAGCAAAAGTATTTTTTACAGCACTTAGATTTTACAATTCATTCAATCAAATCCATTGTGGGAATAGTTCTCACTGGCAAAGAGAACTATCTTGAGTGGTCTAGGATGATAACACACACCCTCATTTTCAATGAGTTGTGGAAAGGAGTGTGTATTGGAGATGGAGACAAAGAATCAGAACAACCTACCTCAAACAAAGAGCTCGCCATTTGGGAAAAGTAAGAACAACAAAGCTTATGCATTAATTGCAACATCTGTAAATGAAGAGGTGAGTCGCCAAATTTTGCCATTTTAAACTGCTTTCGAAGCCTTAAATAAATAATATTTCTTATTATTTATTTATATTAATTACATTCACTCTCAAGGAGAAAAGGCAGATTTGCATTGCATACACTACAAAAGAAATGGAGCACATGATGCCTCTACATGCAAGTTACCATGGGACAAAATTGAGCAGCAAAGAAACCAACAAAAAGGTAAAACTAATGACACATACAAAGGTAAAGAACCTGAATCCACTCACTATGTTGTGGCACAATGTAATATTGGAGTAAATGAAGATTTATTTAATGCTTCACTTGCTTCTTGGAAAAATGATTGGTTGCTTGTTTCAGGAGCAACTTGCCACATGAATCATAGAAAATATTTTTTTGAAGAATATACTGACAATGTTTATGGAGCAATATACTTTGCAGACCAATCAAAAATCAAGCCATCAGGGCTTGGCACAATCAGGCTTAAATTGCCTGGTCTTCCAGAATTTCTTTTGCATCATGTTCTATATCTCCCATAGCTGAAGAGAAACTTGCTATCCTTAGTCCACATCCGCCAGCAAGGTCACTCCATTCATATGTGTGATGGCAAGCTTGAGGTGAGAAAAGCATCTGACCGCTCACTTGTCATAATGGAATAGAAGAAGAAAGGCTTCTCAAGCTGCAAGTGTTACCGGGAATAGTGTCCACTCGGACGCTGCTATTCCCACTAAGATGGGTGGCTATCTTAGAAACAAACAAGTAAAATCTACTATTGTTTTCTTTTATGAAAATAGACAAGAGGAGAACCAAGAAGACCGACCTTAGTCTTGCGCTCGATTTCCTCTCCTTCTTCATAGAGCTTCGTCGCTCCTTCTTCGTCTGCCCAGCTTCAAAAAGAACCTGTGGACACAACAACATACTACTATCGAAGAAACAAAGATCTATATTCATAAATAACACATGACCAGATGTGTGTTAACCATATAAACGCATTTATAAACAAGTAAACAAGAATATGGAAGAAAACAAGAATAGCTTTATTAAGATGAAAGGTAGTAAGAGGATTACAACCATATGTTCTGACCTAGCATCATCCTCAAGCTAAGAAGCCCTTCTTCACCTCAAGCAAAGCTTAGATCACCCAACACTATGAATGTACACCAGAAAACCAGCAGCACTTCTCTATAAGATACAAAATTCCGGCCTCTGGATCTCTGCGATGAGGGATCCATATATAGATGATTACAGAGAGGTGAGTCATCTTATGGGATCTTGATTAGTGTCCTTTCTCTTATAGTTCCTGCTTCCACTTGGAGAATGATGATCTCTTACTCATCCCTGGTCAAAAATAGAGAGGCAAGTGTCAGAGGGGAAGCTTCTGGAAGATTCCATGATCTTCCACCTCGCATTTTTGTCCCTGCCATTTGTCCATTCCTGACCATCACAACCTACAGAGGAGCAATTCAGTATGCATCACACCTTGCACACTGGGAAGGTGATATGCATCGCACCCTCTGCATTGAGCTTTCAGTATGGTCCAGTTTTGACCATTTATGAGCAGTTTTCAGTGGAGAACTTCTGGGAGATGATGTAATCAATTGACCTTGTTCCTCTAGGCATTGAAGCAACACTTTTAGGGACTTAGGAGCCCTCAGTTTATGGACATTTATGATTGGGGTTGAAGTTCCCAAAAATGTCTATAACAGCAAGGTACCTCAACTCGTGCACAACATTTCTCATACAATTCTCATTATGAAGAAGGTACACTTCCATCAATTTTATTACATCATGCTAGATTTGGACATTTGAACTATGACAGCGTCCGCTTGTTCAAGAAAAATGGTGTTGCTGGTTTTCCTACAATTCCTACGAAATTTAACCAGCTTGCATTCTAGGAAAGCATAGAAAACAATGTTTTTATGATTCACATTCAAGAGGACATAGAAAACTTGAACTCATTCATTCATATTTATGTGGTCCAATGCTTGTTCCTTCTGCAAATGGAAATAAATATATGATGACATTTATTGATGACTACACCAGAATGCATTGGGTTTATTTATTGAAAAAAAAATTTGATGCTTTTCAAACATTCAAGAACTTTCATAAATGGATTGAAAATGATGCACAATCTCATATTGGGTCTATTCGCATTGATAATGGAAAAGAATACACATCAAATGAATTTGAAAACTATCTTCCCCAACATGGGATCAAACATAAAATGATTGTACCTTATAATCCCCAACAAAATGGTGTAGCTGAAAGAATGAATAGGACAATCTTAAATATGGTACGCTCCATTCTCTTCTTCAAAAATGTAAAAATAATGTCTTGGGCTCATGCTATTCTATGTGCTACATATATAAAGAATAGATGTCCATCTAATGCTATTAGAAACAAGACTCCAAATGAAATGTGGTATAGGCATGTTCCTTTGGTAAAGCATCTCAGGGTCTTTGGTTCCACCTATTATGCCTTGATACCAAAAGTACATAGAAACAAACTTAGTGCAAGAAGTCATAAGTGTATCTTCCTGGGGTATTCAAATACCTCCAAAGTATAACGTCTCTATGATGAAGTCAATAAAAAGTTTGTTGTATCTAGAGATGTAATTTTTCTTGAATCATCCAAAACTGATAATGTTGTTGAGTGGCAGCTTGATCACTTGGATAGATTCGTAAATGCAAAATCATTTCAAGAATTTGATAATCAGGTTCCACATCTTGAAGGGGGGATTCCTATACTAGATCAACATGTGGAATATTCTTGTGAAGAACTCTCTCCCCCGCATGAAACTCCAATAATGGATGATGCTTTAAGTGATGTGATTGATAGAATTGGGAGACTCAAACTTGATTCAGTCCCAACTCAATCAACGGAGTAGCCTGGACCATCTGAGAAAGTTCCCTCAAAGTGGCTGACAAAGACACTTGAAAGTGTTCATCCTGATGAGGTTGGAAAGACGAGAACTAGAAATTCAAACATGCAAAATGGAGGTGATATAGATGATTCTAATTCACATGTTGATATGGATGTTTCTTATGATTGTGAATTGAACTTGTCTGCAGATTTTGAATCAACTTCCTTCAAAGAAGCTGCTTCTAATGATGAATGGAAAGAAGCGATGCAAAGGAGTATGATGCCCTCATAAATAACAACACTTGGAAGCTGGTTCATCCTCCATTAGGAACCAAACTAATTGGCTACAGGTGGGTCTATAAGAACAAGTATAAAGCTAATGGCTCACTTGACAAGCACAAAGCCATGCTTGTGGAAAAAGGTTTGCATAGAAGGAAGGGGTCGATTATGAGGAGACTTTTGTCCCCATAGCAAAATGGGCTACCATCCAGACACTCTTTGCCCTAGTAGCTCAGAATGGTTGGAATGTCCATCAAATGGATGTAAAAGCTGCTTTCTTGAATGGAGATCTAAAAGAGAATGTTTTTATGTCCCAGCCTAAAGGATTTGTTGTGAAAGGACATGAACATAAAGTATGGAAACTTGTGAAATCCTTGTATGGCCTCAAACAAGCACCGCGAGCCTGGTATGAAAAACTAACTGAGCATCTTCTAAAACTCAATTTCAAACATTATGATCTTGATGATGCAACTTTACTTGTCAAGAAAGTTGGCAAAATAGTTGTATATATTGTGGTATATGTACATGATCTTTTGATGACAGGGAACAATGAAAGCTACATTGCATCCATAAAGAAGGAACTGGGGAAAAGTTTTGAAATGACTGATTTGGGCTATGTTCATTACTATCTTGGTATTGAAGTAACTCAACATCTAAAGTCCATATTTCTTTCTGAAAAGAAGTACATTGGAGGTTTGTTGAATAGGTTTGGCATGACAGAGTGCAATCCTCTTACTACTCCAATGGAACAAAACTTAAAGCTCACATCTATTGAAGGAAAAGAATTTGAGGATGCAACAAAGTATAGGCAGCTTGTAGGAGGTCTCAACTACCTACCTACTACCAGACAAGACATTTCATTTTTTGTTGCAATCCTCTTAAGGTTTATGCAAAAGCCTTGTGAGGGACATTGGTCTGCTGCAAAAAGAGTTCTAAGGTACTTGAAGGGAACTCAAGACTTTGGAATCAAGTATACACGGGTGGATGACTTTATCTTGATTGGATACTCTGATTCAGACTTCGATGGAGACAAAGAAACAGGGGTATCTACTTCAGGATATGCTATGAGTCTTGGATCAGGAGCTCTCTCCTAGAGTTCACACAAACAATCAGTTCCCGTAGATTCCACAACAGAAGCAGAATGCATGGCAATAGCTGAGGCAACAAAAGAAATTGTGTGGCTCAGGAAAATTCTTGAAGATTTGCATGTAAAACAAGTATAATCAACTCCACTCATGATTAATGGTACCTCTGCAATAAGGTTGGCCAAGAACCCAAAGTTCCATGATTGATCGAAGCACATCAATACTAAATATCATCTGATTCAACATCATGTTGAGGCCAAAACAATCCATCTCTATCATTGTTCCACTAATGAGCAAATTGCAGACATCTTCACCAAAGCGCTTGGAAGAGAAAAGCTTGAACGATTCAGAATGATGCTTGGACTCACCAAAATCCTTTCAGATTAAGGGGGGGAATGTTGGCACCTAATCATCAGGATTGGGTGAATGTAATTAATGTAAATAAATAATAAGAAATATGAACAGTCATCGGGAGATGAAGTGAATAGTCTCTCCCTCATGTATATAATAAAGACCAACCTGAAGTAATAAAACATGAATTAATTCTTTGGAGTTACTACTTGGCCTAAAATTTTATTTGGCATCATTTACCAAATTATTCTTACCTTGTTCATCCACGGTTGGTGTAAATCCATTTTGAACAGTGTCCCATACTTCTTAAACTTGCGCCAAGAGATAGACCTCCATTCTTCCTTTCCAGAGTGCATAATTATTTTCATTGAACAGAGGTACACCATTCTTGGTATGCTCCTTGATCTCCTTCCAGTTGTTAAACTTCTATTGAAGGAACCAAGCTCTAATACCAATTGTTGGAAATACCAATAGTGGGGGTGAATCAATATTCCTTTCAATTAATATTATTATTAATCTTTCAGAGCATTAGTTAATATTCAATTATTATCAGTGTTTGTACAATGAAAACTGTAAACAAAAGGAACACAAATGCACACAATTTTTAAGGCGGAACCCCCTCCGGGACAAAAACCACCTGAACGCTTTTCCAATAATTCTTTAATCTTCAACTCCAATTGAAAAGAAAGCTCCAACTTCCTAGAATCTAGAAAAACATTCTTCTCTAGCTCCCACTAGATGGATGCTCCAACACCCGAGATTCTTCAGTAGTCAATTGAATAGATGCTCCAACACCCAATGAGCTACAATTTACCCTAGCACCACCCTACCACCCTGATGTTTTCACAGGCTTGAACCTGTTGGTGACTTCATGCACCAACCTAGCAGCACCCTACCACCCTATAGAAGAATAAAATAAGAATGGACTCTTGTACCAAGGAAAATGGTCCACTTTACAATGATATATAATGATGTAGAAGAAGACACACTAGAACGTAACCCCAACTATGAAACAAACACCTAATGATGATCCTAGAGTTACTGACACTGCCTCTTCAACTCTTTGCAGATAGACACTTGTACAACTTTTACAATGATGCTTTTATAATGACTCTGTACAATGATACTTTTACAGTGATTATATGCAGTGTTGCCCACTTGAAGACTTCATGTGGTGAACTTCTTGTTGCTATTCTGCACCTTGATTTCTGCTCTTTTCATGCTACTCTTTCTCACTCTTTATAACATTAGATTATGCATTGAGTCTTCTCTTGATAAATATATAATACTTGCAAAAAGTCTTCAAGGAAATACCCATGACATGATAATAGCAAAACTTAGCTCATCCTGTAGAGCATATGTTAGTGCTAAACCAAAACAACAAATTAGAATACAAAGAAGCTAATGCAATTAATATATGAACATGCATATATAGAAGATACTTGCCTGGAGCTTACCTCTGCTGCACCTTGCTCTTTGCTACCCTAGAAAGTCTGGTCCTTTGCAGCCCTTGACAACACTTGATCTAGTTTTTTTTTCTTGCCTTCTAGGAGCATGATATTGAATCTAATGTATCTTTGTGATTTCAGATCCCAAATATGTGATGTTCAGTCCTGTAGTGGCCCTCTGAGTCTTATTTTGAATGCCACACGTCTGACCTGATTTGGATTCTTCAAGGCAAAGTTATGCCCAATTTCTCACAATGACCTAATTATGGACTAGTTCAGTAGAGCGAACTTGTACGGCATTCCATGTGTCACTATTTCCTCCTTCGACTCTGACATTGATATAAAAAAAACTACAGTCAGTGCACTATCTATCACTTCTTATAGAATTCCAATCTTCTTCTCAGAAAGAGAGTTATGATGATTTTTCCAAGGTCACTTCTTTGAGATGAAATTCGGGAGCCTGCCAAATCCCTAACTTCCACAGATCATATCTCCGAAAATATAGCGAAACAAGATCTAAAATTTTGTCACAATGTTCATCAAGATTTTGGCTCAAATGGGTTTTAATTTCAAAATCTAACACTTCACACAAATAAAGTTATAGCGAAAAATCCACAATCACTACTTTTGGAGGATATATGAGATTTAGTTTTATAGAGTTGAGAGGATATTCTATAGAGAATGTTGGAGGGATTTTATGAGCTTAAAAAATTATTAATTATTTACTATTCAATGACAAAAATCAATGATAAATTCCATGCCACAACCCCATGGGGTTTTAGCCCACTAATTAGGGTTACTAACTTCAATCTTGAATAACTTATAAACCGTGAGGAATTACGAGGAGAGCTATATATCGATAGAATTATATTTTTGAGTAGAGTATTACTATAATGGTTATGAGATGAGAAACCATGAATCATGATGCCCAATGTGCCATGGAAGTTTAGGGTTACTTGGGTTGACATCAATGACAACCTCAGATCATCTTTATATCAACATGGTCAGCCTTGACCACTCTAACGGAGCTTCACAACTTTTTGGACCTTGCAAATTTCTATCGAAGGTACATGTTGGGATTCTCCCATATCACTTGGCATTTGAGTCATATTACTAAGGTGGTGCAAAAGAAAAGTTTTCTTGGTTCGAGTCCTAATAGAAGGCGTTTGTTGAGTTGATGCACCACCTCTACTCTACATTGGTATTCACACTGCCAGACCTGCAACAACCATTTGAAATCGAGACAGACGCCTCAGACTATGTTAATGGTGCAGTCCTCACCCAACATGGGCATTGAGTGGCCTATCATAGTGAGACACTTTATGATACAATTCATAAGTACCCCACCTATGATAATGAGATGTATTCCATCATGCAGGCTTGTTGACAATGGAAGCACTACATTGTGGGGAAGGAGACGGTCATCCACACCGATCACCAACCTCTTCAGTTGATACTGACACAAGGGAAGTTGCAGAACAATTTCCATCAAAAGTGGTTTAAATATTTGCAGCAATTCCACTTGAACATTAAATACAAAAAGGGTAGCCCCAATCATGTTGCAGACTACCTTAGCCGACCCCTAGTTGCAGTACTAACTACCGTTCTCAAGTCTTGTGGTCACGAGACCTCTAGATGGCTGCAACTATACAAAAATGATCCAGAGTTTGCCTTGACATACCAGATGATAGTAGCTAGCTAGAAAGTTCCTAATTTCCACCTTCGGGACACATTATTATGCTACCTGGGCAACCTTTGTGTTCCTTCAAGCGAGCGTTCCAAGATGATTTGGGAGGCGCACTACAGTCGGGTCACAAGACACTTTGGTGTGGAGAAAACTATGGCTGTACTACAAAAGTAATTTTATTGGCCCAAACTCCAAGCCAACCATCAAGAAGCAAGGCTTGTACACTCCTCTGCCTACTCCCAACCAGTTGTGGGAATCCATCTCCATGGGCTATATGTCTGGCCTCCCTTCTACCAGGCATGGTAATGACTATGTATTTGTGGCCTTGGACAATTTTTCGAAGATGGCTATATTGGCAACCTGCAAGAAGAGTATCACAATAGAGGACATTGCCAAACTCTTCTTTCAACGAGTATGGGTACATTTTTGGATCCTACTATTGTGGAGGTAAATCCCCTCTGTGGATAGAGGCGATCCCTACTAGCCCAAATGCGGTCTAGCAACAATCAAACAACGCTAACACGCAGGTTCTTAATTGCAAGTTAAAGACCGGTGATGAGGGCCTACCTGGATTCCAATGCTAGTACTTGTAGAAGAATCGTTGCTCCCATTCCTTTGCTCTGGCTAGTCACAATCCCCACGATCCTTGTGAACGGACACCTGCACATGCAAAGAATGACGCAAATACAAGCATAAAATCCAATAGATGCAAATATATATATCAGTCAGAAAGGATATAACTCAATCATCATTACAAAATACAATAAGAGTGGAACCATAATGATAGTCGTCTATTATTGATAAACAAAGAAGAATACAACCATAGTTCTGACGTCAAATCCTCCTTTGGCTGGGTGATCAGTAGCACATGCCTTGCAAAGCTTGTTGGGAATGGGGAACAAGCCTCTCTCTCCTTGGTTACTTGGACAAGAATCTCCTCACTTTAGATTTAGCCTTATGGGAATGAAGAAGGCTTCTTGCAGCATGAACTTAGCAATTCTCAGACTTTGGGACTTAGAATTTGGAACTAGCTTGTCAAAGGCAAAAGGACAAGCTTTTATAGATAGAGGAGAAGGAGTTCGGATTTCCACAATATTCTTTATTACTAAGAAGCTTCCATGAGAAGGTGGCAAACAACTTCCCTTCTATGGAGATTTGAAGCTAAACTGAACCAACTCAAGATGGAATCAATTCATGAATTGGTTAGGAAGAACCTTCGTAAGTTTGTTTGTTAAAACCTTTACCCAACTGGGCTGGCACAAGTACGACTCTGAGACAGAGTGCCAGCTGGCGCGCCCTCTTTGAAGGATTTCCCCCATTGGCGCGAGTGATACACAATGGAACCGCACCAATGGAAAAATGGCTATTTTTATGGGTATTTTGCAGAAGGTGTCTTCAGGGCATATCAAGTTCATACTCAAGGGGATATAATGCAAGTGTTTTCAGGTTATGTCACTTCTCATAGGTCCCAGAATAAGTCCTCCAATCTGCGGGAAAAGGGGTAACAGGGACGGTGACAAATTATTGTGTAACACCTACAAACCATTATATCAGATTGGGATAGAAGGTTCCTAAGCACATTTTGGTCAAGCCTCTAAACACCATTGGATACCAAACTCACTAAATCGACCGCCTTCCATCCCCAAACTGATGGCCAGATGGAGGTCATCAATAGGATGATAATGCACATACTTCGCATGTAAAAATCCACACATACTCAAACATGGGATGGGAGTCTTCCATATGTACATCACATATATAATAGAGATCTCCATTGCTCGACTAGTCACAATCCCTTTCAAGTAGGTCTAGGATTTCAACCATTGTGTTTGATTGATGTTGCCATGCCTCATGTGACTACACAGACAAAATCCACACATGTACTATCTGAGGCTGATAAAGCAACCAAATTTATTGAACACATCCGCCAGCATGTTCACGACATCCTAGAGAAGTCAAATGGCAAGTACAAGCAATGACATGATCAACATCGGGTGCCACACAAGTTTCAGGTGGGTGACAAAGTCTGGTTGCATTTGCAAAAAGAACACCTTACCAGAGCTAATAAACAATTCAAACCACACCAATATAGTCCTTACACCATTACCAAGGATGTGGGAGACAATTATTTTGAGCTTAGGATTCCCCCATTCCTTGGTCAGCACCCAGTGTTCAATGTGGACTGGCTTTGAACATACTTCTCACCATTGTTGGACACATCAGACATTCCAGAACAACTCAAACCAACAAAGTTAAACCCAGACTACATGGAACATGCCACAAGTGATCAGATTATGGACAGACAGGTCAATAACACTTGCCATCAAGTGATCCAATTGTATCAGGTTGTCAAAGTTGGCCAACTCCTGCACCAAGGCAAATGCTCACAAGGGACCAAGTTCAGGAGAAGTTTCCCCATCTCATGGAGACACTCAACGCAATGGGGAACATTGCTTCCTAATGGGTGAGGACTGATCCAAGTGGATTTTGGAGGCCACTCTCCTATTCCACTTGGACTCCCAACACTATCTCTTTTAGTTTTTTAGTTTCCTTAATTGTAGCACAATTTACTATTTTTGGCAATTTTTCGGGTCCTTAACCTCTGGAGCCATTTTAAGGCCCTAAATGATGTTTTTAGGGAAAAATGAGATACCATAAGTGTGCCAAATGTGGTGGCCAATTTTTTTCTAACTTTCTATTGGAGATCTTCAAAACGAGGTATTATGATAGCTAAAGAGAGATCGTATGCCAAAGTGACGACCTCGAGAAATTGATGTATCAATTTACCCAAACTGGGCCCATTGTTTCAGTGCTTCATCTCCTAGGGTTAGGTTTTTGGATGTTTAGGGTTTTCCATTGTTTCTCAATAATAAATAGGCCTTGGAGCCTCATTGTAACACAGTTCAGAGGCATGTAGTCGCCACATCTCTTCTCAGAGATAAGCTACCATCCCCTAGGCTAGTCTTATTTCCATTCTGTTTGTAAGCATATTTCAGTATTTGATATTAATGAAATGAAGTGTTATTTTTTATGCATATTTGTATTTATGGTTATATCTATAATTTGTTTCTTTCCGGTTTAAATTTGGATCAAGTACCTGAATAGTTTTTGTTATACTTGAAGGGAATGGTCCCTTTATATAATTTCCACTTGCACATCTTGGACAAACTTCTTCATGATCCATTCTAATCTTAGGCATTCTAGAAACCATCTTCCTTACATGAGGTAAGGCTTTGTAGTGTAGGTGAGAAAATGTTATGTGCCATAGTTCACACTGAAGATCAGTATCATGGACCATTGCATGAATGGGCTTAACTTTGAATTTGTAAAACCCTTCACATATTGACCCAAGAGTGAAGGCTTCTCTCATACTTGATTTCAAAGGCCAGGTTAGAACCTTTCCATTAATAAAAGAAACTTTCATGCCTTTATCTTCTAGAGCAAATATGGGTATAAGATTCTTTCTTAAACTAGGTACATATAAAACTTCTTGTAGAAAAATAGATTTTCCATCATCTAACTGAAATTAAACTGAACCATAACCTTTAACTTGGTGAGTAGAATTATCTCCAAGGATAACATTTAAATTGTTCTCCCTCTCAACTAAATTAGAGAGTGTTTCTTTGTAACCAATAAAATGTTTGGAAGCACCACTATCAACTAACAAACAATCAAATGAATCTTATGAAGAAGAACTATAAAGAGAATAAACAAGAAATATTCTGATTGAATTTTTGCTGCATTATTTCTATATCTTGGATTTCTTATTTTCTTAGGATGTCATTTACCTTTATTTTCAAAAGAGTATTTTCTATAATAAACTTTGTTTTTGAATCTAGGTGCTCTTCTTCTTTCTTTATAGTCATGAGCAAAGTGACCGTGCTTTTGACAGTTAAAACAAATAACTTTTGACATGTCTAGATTCCCTTTATTTGATTTGAAATCATTTTTTTTATTACCTTTATTTCTCTTGTCATAGGTTGTAAAAGCATTAGGGTCTCCTTCTTTATGATGTGAAATTTTCCCTCTGGAGATCATTCTAGCCTCTTCTTGGATATACTTTCCTAGGAGCTCATCAAATGTGGGAATAATGTTGATGTTGCTAATGGTGGCCATAAAAGTCTCCCAAGTAGGAGAAAGGCATCCAAGTGAAATAAACACCATTTATTTGTCGAGTAAAACTTCGCCAACTGTTGACAATTGATTTCTGATTTTAGCTATTCTTAGGAAGTATGCTTGAGTAGTTTCTCCTGTATTTATCTTGATGTATTTCAGCTGATTCTTCAAGGCAATAATCTGGTTCAAGTTACTAATTGCAAACATGCCAATTAGTTTGTCATACATTTAATTAACTTTCTTCAAACCAAAAACATAAGTAATGAGATGATTGCTAGGAGAATCAAGGATAATTTTTCTAGCTTTATTTTCACCCTTTTAATGTTTTGATTTGACAACAACAATTGAATTCTCTGGTGGATCAACTATTGTTCCTTCAATATAGTCCAAAACTTTGTGTTCTTCAAGAGTGATATTTAACCTTGCTTTCCATGGACCAAAGTTTGAAGCACCTTTTAACATCTCTTCTACCTTGAACGAAGTCATCTTGATCAAAAGAGAATTTTGTAGCAAGTGGGGCCTCTTTAGGTGATCTTTCGTCTCCTTGGACTTGTCTTCACCAAGGATCTAATACCATGTTAAAATATGAAATTTCTATGCAGAAATTTAAAAATTCCTTGCAGAAACTTGAAATTTCTATGTAGAAAACTAAATGTACTTGTGGAAAATTGAATGTACTTTGCAGAAAACTGAATGGAATTGAATGTACTTAGCATAAAGATGAATGTAGTTGGCAGAAAGTTGAATATACTTTCCAAAAAAATGAATGTACTTTGCACAAAACTAAATGTAATTTTCATAAAATTGAATGTTCTAGGTTGTTACAATTGCTTAGAATGCATATTTTTTTCACAACTTTCAGATTAGCAATTGTAGAGAGAACATAAACTTAAGAATCATATGAAGAAAACAAAATATAAATATGAGAGACACTGAGAGTTAGGTCAAATGATCAGGTCAAAACCCACAAGTGGAAAACCCAAATGATTCTTCTTCTATTATATTTCTTCAATTGTTTAGCAGAGTACACAGAGAGAGAGAGAGAATGAGAATGAATAAAGTCACCAATGTTTGATCAACTTGCAGTTGAAATTCTCTTTCTCCTTTCTTGAATATCTCCTTCTTCTCTTGATCAGATCTTGTCCTTCACACTTGGTCAACTCTTTCCTTGCTCTTAATCTTCACTTGCTTTCACATTTCTCTTTCACACACTCAAAACTATCTCTCCTTCAGAATGAACATACTACATCAACTCTCAATTTCTCTTGCTTAAAAAGACGAGAAAGGAGAGGAGTTACAAAATCAATTTTCACCTTGAACCAATAATAGGAGAATCAAATTCCATGAGGGATGAGTTAGTTGAGGAAAAATGTAACTAATCCCAAGAATAGAGAGAGAGGCACACATGTCTTGAGGAGTTACAATTCAAATTAAGGAGAGAGATTTATACTTAGACATGAGAGAATATTTGGTGAGAGTTACAAATCGAATTGAAGGAGGGAGTTACAATTGCATTTGTTGAGGAGTTACATCTTTCCCATACATTGAATTAGTGAGGGAGGGTTATGTTCTCTTAAGTGTGGAGTTACTATTTTATTCCAAGAGAGAGGTTCAATTTTCCAAGTAAGAGATTCTCAATTTAATTTACTTATTTCATGAGATAATTCAATTTTATTAATCCATTAAAGGTGAATGACTTTAGATTATTTTATAAATAATAGTATATTAATAATAATAATACTAGTAAGGATAAACATATTAAGTATTTACTTGTATACAGTGGTAATAAATTTTTAGTGGGCGAATATTTTGTATCATAGTACATTTTTACAAATCACCTCAAATAGCCCACCTTATTTTAAGGGAGAGGGTAAAAAGGTAAATTTAGCCCTTGAAATTAGGAGTTACAACCTTCCATTCGCCCATTTTCAAGAATAGGCTTTATTTAAGTGAATCCTATGGGCCAAATACCATATTTATAAAAGAGGTATGGTAAATTAATAAAAATATAAATAAATGAGAAGTATGGTAAATAAATAAAACATGTTTTTATATTTACTCCATAAGTCACCTTATATACATGCAAGGGTGTAAACAAATAAAAATATAAGTAAAGTGGAGGTATGGTAAATAAATAGAACCTCTTTTTATACTTAGTCCATAACCCTCATTTTATTTATGAAGGCTCAAGAAAGAGGTTTTATTTAAGTGAATCCTATGGGCCAAATACCATATTTGTAAAAAAGGTATGGTAAATTAATAAAAATATAAAAAAGCGAGAGGTATGGTAAACAAATAAAACATTTTTTTATATTTACTCCATAAGTCACCTTATATTTACAAACACTCAAAAAATGCGTTATATTTAGGTGAAACCTATGGGCAAAATACTATGGGACAAATACTATGGACTATATTGTTATTAATACCATGCAAAAAAAAATTATTAACCCTAATATTAGTATTAATAAAATAAAAATGGCACATGGTATTGACCCATGGTATTCACCAAAATGACACATGGTATTGGCCCATGGTATAATACCATGCAAAAAAACATTATTAACCCTAATATTAGTATTAATAAAATAAAAATGGCACATGGTATTGACCCATGGTATTCACCAAAATGGCACATGGTATTGACCCATGGTATTCACCTAGAATGTAGCTATTTAAATGGGGAAATTAAACCAACATAGATCCATCTTTACTCTAGATCTAGTAACCCCCGAGAGGTATCAAATATCGTGATATGCAAACTAGCATAGAGTGAAAAAATAATTGATCCCTCCCAGGGCTTGGTGGATCAAGAGAAAAAATGGATGTTCTAATTTAATGTATGTTAAACATTTTAGCTTGGTTAAAATAAAAAATAAAATAAAAAATCAACTATTAATTTTATTAATTTTTATAAATTACTAATAGTAATTTTTAAGCTCTAGGTTTACCATAATCCATGGTAATACCAATATCTTACAAGATTTTATAATTAAGTAAAATATTCGCCATGCCCAGTGAGAGATTCGCCAAAAAAATATATATACATATTATATTATTGATAAAATAGCCTTCCATGTTTCCTATATACCATGGAGATTCGCCCATTTATTATACTTATAAATTTGGGGGGGTTCTTAAAATTTTCCCTGCTTGTATAATCATGGTTGATTTGATTTTAAAATGGATTCCATATTGTTGGCTTTGTGGGCCCTAACCCAGGTTCAGTGTTAGTCAGCGAAACAAATCCCTACAATACTGGCCCTTTCGGCATCAGCCTGTGGAGCACAGACCAAAGTCTCACCCGAAGAAGTATGGGGGGATGCTGGAACCAAGTTTCCACACCCTGAGATGGTCATGATGTCGGTTTATACCCCCTAATCTTGCCTTCACACAGATCGCTAAGCCTTAGGGCTTGTCGATCTACCTTCTATCCCACCCTTCAGTACCTTCGCGAAGGTGTACAATTGACCTTCACGCAGCCCTAACCAGTGGTTTAGGTACGTTTGTGCTCCTATGATGATGTATTGTATAGATTCCCAAGTTCCAAATATTTTACTTATTCTATCAATCAATTACAGTTATTGTCGCGTAAACTGATATTCTTACTTGCGTTCAATTAACAAATATAATCACATACATTTGTGCATCAAATAAACATTGTAATATAAAACTAGATCATAATGCAATATAATCAGATGCATTAACAAAGACTGAATACATAGTAATTGTAGAATATTTCTCTTTATTGATATCTCCAGTTTAAGACAGACTCTATCCACCTTGCACACACAGCTGCAGGGGTCCGCATACTCAGCTACAGACTTCTACCCTAGGCCTTTCCGCACTCAGCTGCAGAGCTTCTACCTATGCTAAGAACCGAAAACACTTAGACTTTTCCACTCTTCTTCGCTACTAACTTAACTACTTAAAGCTTGCTTACTTAGCTCCTTTTTATACAATCCCATGGTCCGCAGACCATGGGTAGATCTTTATAGCCCAATTGACACTTTACAAAATAAGGGCAAATAACCCTTTATGACTCTTGACACCTTCATGCTCTGTGACCATAAAATGAAAAGATTTTACAACTTTATTACAATTGTCCCAAAACATGGGCTTTTAGCCCCAAAACTGCTCTTGGGGGAACCCATTCCCAATAGGCCCCCAACACAAACATGGTGACTTGCCCTTGAGTCACTCTGCGAGTGTGAAGATCTTGGCATGAAGACCTACTAGCTTGAACTGTATGACTGCCACCTCGCTAATGCACTGCGTAGCCACCTGCTTCACTTCTTTGACCAATTGCTTTATTGCTAGTCTTGAACATTCATCCTGAAGCTTCTGCTGAGTCACCTGTAGACTAGAAATCTTAGCTTCAATGGAGGCCATGACCAAATAGGCCTCGTCCAACCAAGGCTTCAAGCACGCCTTCAAAACTGCCTCTTTGTGATGAGTTACATCTACCTCTTCCTTTAGTGTTTTGGCCGCCTATAGCTTCGCAAGTCTATATGTGAGGGTGACAATGCGTGTTGTTCCTTTCACCTCATCGTAGAACTTTTGCAGTTCCCGTGCCTGTTATCGGGAAATCTAGTGTCCACTCAGAGCTACTAGTCCCAGTAAGACTGGTAGTTATCTTAGAAAAAAACAAACTAAAACTACTTTCGCTTTCCTTTATGAGCAGTAGATAAGAGGGGAACAAAGGACACCAACCTCAATCTTGCGCTTGGTTCCTTGCTTAGTTCCTCTCCCTTCTGACAGATCTTTGTCGCTCCTCTTTCATCTACCCAACTTTAAAGAGCACCTGTGAAATCAAAGCAGCATAATACTATCGAAGAAAAAAGATCTACAATCATAAGCAATACAGGACCAGATATGTATTGGCCACACAAATGCATATATCATCAAACATACAATAATGTGGAGGAAAACTTGAATAGCTTTATTGATATCAAGAATAGCAAAGAGGATTACAACCAATTTTTCTAACCCAGCATCATCCTTTCAGTATGAAAGCCATTCTTCACCTCATGAAAATCTTAGATCACCCAACACTATGATGTTGCACCAGGAAACCAACAACACTTCCTTACAAGATACAAGATTCCAGCCTCTGGATCTCTGTGATGAGGGATCCATATATAGATGATTACAGGGGGGTGAGTCAGCTTTTGGGATTTTTATTAGTGTCCCCTCTATGATAGTTCTTGATTCCACTTGGAGATTGATGATCTCTTACTCATCCCTGGGTGAATTCAGAGAGGCAAGTGTCATGAGAGAAGTTTCTGGAAGATTCCATGATGATCCACCTTGCACAATGTCCTTGCCATTTGTCTTCTCTCACCCATCGCACCCTATAGAAGGGCTTTCCAGTATGCATCGCACCCTTTACACTGAGCAGGTGAGATGCATCGCACCCTCTGCACTAGGCAGTCTGTATGGTCCAGTTTTGACCAGTTCTGAGC